>JAAAKL020018219.1:0-10317 GCA_010016065.2 Carybdea cf. marsupialis auct. non (Linnaeus, 1758)
GTCGTATGTCGATGTATGTTCGTTTTGTCGTATGTCGATGTATGTTCGTTTTGTCGTATGTCGATGTATGTTCGTTTTGTCGTATGTCGATGTATGTTCGTTTTGTCGTATGTCGATGTATGTTCGTTTGTTGTTTTTAATACTCGAAACGTAAGGTAAGGTAGACCCGCACCCTGCTGCAGAACATAGGAGATGTGATGTGGTAGAGAAGCACATATCGTTGGCCACGGTACCGTGAGTTCACCCTTCAGGCCCTAAAACCATGTACCCGTTTTCCTGCTCGATTCGCAGTACGAGTTTTCATATTGACGGCCGAGCGTGTACTCGAACCGTTAACCTTCTGCTGTCTAGGTGTGCTCCTTTCCTACTGAGCTAGCACTTCCCGAAGATTAGAAAGCAGCTTGATTGGCCCTTCGGTAGTACGGTTGTCTTCCAGGTTTTTGTGTCGTGCTGTCTTGCGTTCTCAGGAGTTTCGCACAGTATGGATGCAGATGGCTTGTTATATTTTAGCTATTCGACCTAATTTGCCAACAAGTGTAGATCGATGGCGCATGTCTCTTTCGCGCGCTTTTGCTCTAAGCAGCATGAAGCATAGAGGCCTCTTAATTTTATCGTTAATCGTCCGCCAGTCGAAAGAACTTTGAGGAGAACAAAGTGTCTTTGAAGGAAAGTTGTTCCTTCTGTCGGTAATATTCCCTTATTATTATGATTAGTTTACACTTTGAACGGCTCAGGTTAGTATGCATGTTTATCAAATAAGGATATATGTCCACTGGCTTTTTACCTATCGGAAATAGTAGAAGGAGTAATCGGATAACAAAGGATCAGAGATGGAACTCCTTTAACCTGATTCTACTGACCGCAGTGCTTGATTTACTTTCAGATTTTGGCTCAGTGGACTTTCTTCAACAGAAATATTGTTCTGTTGAGTGTAAAAACACAGTGTCTACTCCAGTAGTTAAGAATGGACTTGAAGTACATCCAGGTGCAGAAAGGTGCTTTCTCTTGATCCTTTCCGATGTGCCAAGTTAAAACGAAGCGAAGCTGCTATCTCTGCTTTCAACTCGATTTGTAGACTCACCGTGCCCAGATTACCTGATTTTATCTAGAATAGACATGCTTTAGAACTGAATGCATTATGGATAGAAGCATAATTATGTTATTTGAAAGTGATATCGTGCAAAAGTATACATTGCTTGAAAAGCAAAGATGAAGATGACTAGATAGCTCGTAGACCAGGACATAACGATGGTAGTGAAATCTAATATATTTTGGGTCAATCGGGACTCAGTTGGAATTATTAGCTCTTTTAATAGCCATGATACAAGCTATGGTTGTCATGAGTTAGCGGTCGCACAGCACATGGCCTGTACAATTCAGTGGGCCTGTTTGAATGCAATTACTCGGGCTCTCCTTTTACCTCATGATAGGTTACCTTGATAAGGGTATATATGCAGTAGTGGCAATTTCCACAGTTTACTTCAAATAACGTGCTACATTCCATTTGATAGATTTCATTCCACGCCGAAAAGGAAGCATCATGCATGCAGCGTGATTGTGAGACTATGTTTAGGTCTATACCTAAGTCTGTTTCCAAGTTGACAAGTAATGTTGAATAGACGTATGTATGTATCACAGGGTTCTCCTGTTGATGTTTGGCTTCCAAAACAATGTAAACAAAATTCTTTCCATCCGAGTATGTATTGACTCCATTATCTTGAAATGGAATAGGCTGTAATTAATAGAAAAATTTACTAATCTTTGTGGGGAAGGGCGAGGCATTGGAAACGTATTGATTGTATGCGCTATGTACGAAGACAGAGCTCTTTTCGTATCACGAATGCAACGACGTGCGACGTAAAGTGTACCTCCAGTGGTCAGAATTTTTTTTGGTCATTTTGTTTCATGGATTTGAACTGCCACGTTAGTGTTGGTCTCACGTACAGTTTTCCGTAGTTATACGTGATTCTTTAACGAACTTTTTCCAGAAAGAGGCAATTTTTGACGTCATAAGGAACAAAATGACGTCATAAGGAACGGAAATTCAGTTGTTGATTCTGAAATATTCAATACGAGGCAAACATGTAGGCGACCAGCAGTACTGTTGCCCAGTACGATAAACAAAATACAAAAAAAATTCTGACCACTGGAGGTACACCTTAAAAAGCGGTAATTATTGGAATTTTTATTACCACTGGTAAGGGGATCCGTATTGTTACTTAATAGAGGGAAGATAAGTTTTATTCCATATCAATCAAACGTTGGGTTATTGCTATTTAATAGTTACATAGGACAGAGGTAGCTGATAATTTGGTTTGCAAGTTAAATTAGTTACTTGGATACTTCTTTGGTTAAATAAGTAAGTTCTTTAAGATAGTTCTTTAGAAAATGTATTAGTCTCTGATTTATTTAAGCAAGTCAGGTAAGTAGGTATATCAGAGGTGTCGAATGTAAGAGTAATTCTTCATCAGAAGAGGTTTTAAGAGATACTGGAAATGTGACCATTCGAACCTGGGATTCGAACCTAGGACCCATGCCTTTGTGGTTTATGTCTCTACTAATTGACCTATGATTACCCGTTCATAATATAGTTCACGTTTCTGTAGTCGCCACATTAGCTCCTGGTGCTCCACCGGTGGATATCGCATCCAGCTCTATGCAATTCTGAAGACCAGCCTCTCCGTGCCATGTGACTTGACTATGGAAGGACTGTCATCCGGCCCAACATGCTGTCCACAGCCCATTGAAAGTTAGATAGTGTTATAGAGAAGAGAGGATTGAAAATATCAAGTTTGAAGAAATACTAGAGAAAAGTGAAAATGTCACCACCGGCATTCGAATTTTCCCTTTTCTCTAGTATCTCTTCAAACTATTTGAAAGTTCGTGTATTTTTGACCCTCATCACCGTCCGAGTAACGTTGAGTGAATCACTGTAGAAGCGCCCCCTTTAGACTGCTTATATTATGAACTTATAAAGCGCCTTTAGAGCCCACAAAAATTACATTTTATTTACATATTTTAAATTTTACCGTTTGCAGGAACTTGTGCGAAGTCAGTCGCGTATAGCAGAGATGGTACCTGGATTTCGATTTAATCTCGGCTTTTCAGGGCATTACTATCTAAATGGGACACCAGATGAAGACGAAGGGGATAGGGAGATCATCAAACATGCTGAAAAATTTTGGTGGTTCTGTCACATGTATAAGCACGTTCAACCACACAAGTTCGAGTCAACGCATCACTTGAAAGAACAGATGAAAATGAACAAGGAATTCGCAAAGGTAATGTTATTGAGAAATGATGTTAATCAGCACTATTGAAATGTTGAAATGTTATGCTTGTCTCATGTTGCATTCGTGTAAACTTCATTTAAGAATGAATTTTAGTCTTGAAGTGAATGCATTGGAAACTGTTGACCTTGACCACAAGCGCTGTGTTATCATTTTTGCAATGTAGAGTATTGGATAATGTGCTAACAGCATTAATATGAAGTTTCTGTTAAAGACGGGTTGCTGTACATTTTTTTGGTTTAATCAATAGAAATGCATAATACGTAAATTGCGTTGACAAAGCTGGTTATTGTTATGTTATGGCAAATTCGACAAATACTATAATCCGAGCCATTGCTGATGCTCTACAACATAAGGTAGTGTAAATTAGTTTTGTTGTCGGCGTTTACTATATTTAGTATTGGGGGATGTAGGGGCCTCTTTTACTCAACCGGGTGACAATTTGTATCGCCAGTTCTAGTTATCAATAGCTTGGTAGGGGTTGTTTGCAGCATAATATCTATTCTTTTTATATTCACGCTCATATGTGAAAGATATGCCCACCTCTTTTAAGTGGATTGGGTTTCTCAAATTTTAGACCTGTTCCAAATTTCCTAGATCTATTACTCTTCCCTGGCCACCATTAAGTCACAGCACTAATGCGTGTGTTTGCCTTCGGTGGTTAAAATATAGGCTCAGTTCTCATGGGCGCAAACAACCTGTGCTCCTACTATTTCACAGCACGAGAGACATAAAAATAGATATTTTGAGTTCTGAGTATCAAGGGATGTAATACTTGGATAACTTGCCCTTCAATTTTCAACAGTCTATAAGATCTTGTATATCGTTAGTGACATATTGTGCGGTTTTTGTTGGTTTGTATCCATTATGGACTATGTACACAACGCATTCCCAAGGAAAACAGAGTATGCCTCTATTCTACTTAAGATATGCAATCAAAAGAGAACAAGTTGCTAATATAGGTACTACGCTTGCCTTGGAATTTTCTCTTTTCAAGTGTCACGTTTCTCTAAACGTAAATAACACACATATGGTCTTGAATCGCAAATCGTATTGTCACCGGTCAGGGGAACAGTTTAAAAATGTTTTCTGCGTAACTTCAGAAAGCAAATCATGGATTCCATTAACATGATGTGTTATTGTAGAAGGCTGTACTGTGGTGGATCTGTTAAATAGATTGTCATGTCGGTGCGATTTTTTCTTATTTATTGCGGAGATGAACAGTTTCCACAACACGGTATTACGACTGTAAGGCAGGATACTCAACTACACATAATTGAATTTTTTCTTATCGACCCTCACTGTGAAGGAAAACTCAAAACGTTTTAGGCTTGCTTCTGAGTGCCAACTAGTGACATTACATTATGGTTATTAAAGGAGACGTTGCAAAAAGAAACGTATTAAGAAGGATTTGATATTTTCTAGCCATTCTCGTAGTAGACGAAGAGAACTTGGTATTGGGAGTGCATTCTTCTCCCCGTAGCGTATGCCTTTATTTCCGATTTTCTCCCGCAGTTCTTGATTCATATTTTATTTACCTGGAATGTTTTGCAGTTGTGCCAAGTCTATTCTTGTGACACGCCTTTCATAATTTAGCATGGGTTTGACGCCAATGTCGAAACGACTCGTTCTATTTTCTCATCGTATGACGTAGATAAACAATGTTATTGTCATGGTTTCATTTACAATATTCAGCAGCCAGACGAATCGTGTATGACGCAGTAGGTGCTGTAGTAGTGGAGCAAATCTTGTTGTCTCGACTTGTAAGCATGAAGCCAGCGTTCTCAAGATAAGCATATCTTATTGATAGCAGCTGTAAATAGTTGAAGTTGCATGCAAGGTACACCAGTCCAAACTGAAGTACGTTAAAAACCCTTTCTGTTCAAGTTTCAAAAGCATATGTTATTGCACCGTCTTGTTTACATAGAACAGCTTATTGGCACACTTATCAAAGTTAACTTCGCTCTTCAAGTTCGATTTTAGGAGTTTTTTTGTGTAAGGTTATTTGATTTTGATTGATAAATCCATATATAGTCGTTAGAAAGCATTCAATTATTGACTCTATGTGAAGCTTGTATGGAAACACGTAGTTTTATTAATCGGAATTAAGTCCCATGAGCCATTAACATTCAATTAGTGTAAAATTTGAGCATCACTTTGGAATAAGCTACTCTTTTAACGACTTTGACGGCCATTCAAGCCTATAGCTGAGTGTTTTATGTTTTTTTTCTCCAAAATTTAAACCCTGTGAAGAGCAGATATTTACCCGGGGTAAGCAAAAATATATTTCGCGGCTCAAGCTTTTGCGAATGCTGCATTTTAGAATTTGTGGTCCTTGCAAACCTTCATGCCTTTCCTTTGAAAGCAATTCGATGCCTTCCATTTTTTCGAATTATTTACATTCCAAACTGGCCCCATTGTTAAATGTACCTGGAAATGGATGATGTGATATGGTACTTATACGGTTTCAGCACTGATATTGAAAAAGGACTGGATCGAGCTTCCAATTGTTTCCAACAGCGAAAATGTGTAGTCACGAGTACTGGCCCCTTTAGTTAAAATGGCGGGGGAAGGTCTGCCATGCTACGTAACATTGTTCATAAGCTTTCTTTAATGGGTACTGAAATGGCAGCCAGCGACTGACCTCACTTTGAGACGAAAGATGCTCAATCCAGTATTTTTTAGAGATCAGTGGGTTTCTGCTGGTCTTATTGTATGTGTACAGGACCATTTGGGAGGCTGGGATGGCGGGATATCCTTAGTATAGGTGAATATGACCATTGAAGGACGAAAGCCTGAAGGATAAAGTTCTTTTTTATACTTGGTGCGCTATGTCTTTCATTTCAGAAATACAAGATTCCTGTCAATCCTACGTATTCCGTTGCGCCTCACCATTCAGGGGTCTTCCCAGTCCATGAACAACTTTATGATGCATGGAAGAGTGTATGGGGTGTTCAGGTAACGTCAACAGAAGAATATCCGCACCTTCACCCAAGCTGGCATCGCAGAGGATTCTTTTTCAAGAATGTGATGGTAGGTGTTTAAGAGTTACGTTATAATTGATTATATAAGAACAAAATTATTGCCTGTTTTTTAGGTAATATTATTGCGAAACTATTAGAAATGGACTGTTATTGCTACTTATACGCCAATCACCTCATTGTTTGTCGTACTGTTTGTTCACAGTAGGATTCAGTGTGTTAATATTGATCTTTCAATTAACCTTGATGCTTTTGTATTGGAACTCTGTGTTTACCTGTTTAGTTGTTACGATGTTGTTTTACAGTTAATACATAATTTAGTTCGGAAGATATATATCATGTGTGCTGTTTGACTTCAACCGATCCACTACACCTTCAATAGAAACTATGTTACACTGAAATTGGAAGAAGAATGTTTTTGAAATTGAGCGAAGTTCAAAGAAAATAACGCGTGTGGATATCGAAATAGAATTCATATTGTTGGCCTCGCCACATTTTGATTGTTAACAAATGTTGATACTAGTACTGTACTACCGTGGTTTAGTTTTTCTCATTTCGGGGCTCACGGACCGCCTAGAGATCCGCTAATAGTACTTTCTGGTGCCGTAACATATTAAAAGTAGGATGAAGTATAGCTTTATTTCTTATGTTCTGTACTGTTCTGTACTGTTCTGTATTTCCAAGGTAATATTAACAAAAGTAATAGATGTGACACCAATATTTGTGAGATTACTAATATTACCTTTACTTATGCTTCTAATCCACATACACCAGGGAAGTCCACCGAACATCGATTAATCGAAGGATTCCTGGGCTTTCAATAATTATTTCTGAGGCAGAACAATCTTCGAATACTTTGTTTTGATGACAATAATTTAGGACAATAATCAATACTCTAAACTTCGTAATTATCGTTCATAAGACAGAGTCAGCAATTATTGAGTTTCATTTAACGATCTGAATGTCGAGGGTGATCGATCATCTGCCGTAGTCGAAGTTTGTGATTTTGTTTATCTTGAGCGCACGATCAAAGAAGAGGCAAAGCCGCGGAGACAATCCACTTGGCAGCAGTAGACCATCATTCCTGGAGCAGCCAAAACTTGAAGGCGTGCAGAAGATCATTTCTGCTAATTTGGATAGCTTTCTTTTAGAGATTGCTGAAGGAAGTACGCCTCATGCGGTTTTGCTCAGCAAAGGAAAATAGTGAGTCAAAATACTACAGAAACAAGAATGACTTGACATACGAAACTCATTTGTGAAAGAAAGGCGACATGCATAAAGTAAACCCGTTCAGCATAAAAAACGTTAAAAATTTTAGTTACGTAAAAGGGCTGACTGTTGGAAGAATAAGTATTGGAGGAACCGTTGGAGAATTCGTAGGGGTTCACCCCTTCGTTGACATAATGCGGTAGATTAAGGGGGCTTCAATCCATCGGTGCTTTTAACTGGAGAGAAACTGTAGGCCTACATAAATACATAGAAAATAGCGTCTCTAAATGAAAAGTTTGTTTTATCTAAGTAAAAAAAGTTACAAACAAAACAAAACAAAAGATGTCTAGTTTATATAAGTCATTTTACTGCCCTGTTCCACTCCAAATTGGCCCAAGCAAGTTTTCTTGTGAGAAATCGTATGATCTTCCATGAAACGTAATAAGAATGCTCATTTTCAAACATTTTGCTCTCACCCTACCCTTAGTTAACATTTTACTCGAAGAAGGCCCTACAATGCAAGATAGACATACGTTCCTTTCATTTCAAAAGAAATTTTATCGATGTGAGTAAAATGGCTGATTGTCTACTAAATGGGATCAGGCAAGCTCAGCATGGGAATATGTTTGGAAGATATTTCAAGCAAGTTTAACCAAAGTAGCCTTTCAGGGCCTTAGCAACGGGTTTAAATGGACGCCCCTGGGCTTCATGGTTACTACGGCTCTAACTTGTATGATTTCCAATTTAAGAAGCAAACCTTTGAGCTTTTTCAAACCCCAATTAATCTAGCACTAGCGTCGCGCAAATTTTGGAACAGAGAAGTAGATTTTGATAGTTAACAGTTTCTTGCTTTTTTTTTCCAATATATTTGTGGAACGAAGTTGGAGTTGGAAAATGACGAAAAGAGCCAATCCATAAACTTAGCTATGAACGGGAGCTTCTATGTCTTTACAAATCTGTCACCTCCTTATAACTCCAACTTTTACCGATTCATGACGTAAGACTAATACAGATTCTTTATTCATCAAAGAAGAAAATCACAAAAATACTAGCCTATGAAAATTAGCTACGTTTTATCTTCTTTACGTATACACGCTATTGATTACATACCTAAATTGTGCTACCCTTCCTCTTCTCCATTCGAGGATAAAGTTATGACCTTAAGCACATGTTAGTCGTAACAGCTGATGACGTAGGCTAAAGAGGACTCGCCCAAAATGGGACAATGCGAGATCTACTTCCTCATTACTTTTTTTTCAGATTGATGCAAACTGTGTGTTGTCCTACACAGATTGAAAATATTATATCATGAATTAACAGTTAATATTTTGTGCATTTCCGACTGGTCATGCTACGACCACAGACAGCGATTAATCGATTGATCTAAAAAAGTTGTCCAATTAATCGAATAGCTGTATATCATACCGTCGACAGCCCTATTATGTACGCATATTTTTTTGATGTTAAGGAGTCCGCCATTGATATCTTTTGAACAGGCGGGGTCTGCGGATCATTGCCGTAGATGAATGGTAGAGAGAAAGCCATTAACGGAAACTCACTCCAGCCACAACAACACGGCTGATTGTCCTTCGGATTATTGTAGTGGACCAATCAATGTCAGTTTTAGATATACTCTGTTAAGGATTGTATGTTAATGAAACTCAAAGGACTTTTCTTTGATAACGTTCAACATTAATTGAAAGGGCAGTGAAGGAAAACTGTATTCTTGGTTCTAGTTGTAATTTCGACAGAGCAACTTGCCTTTAAATATGGAAGAAGTCACTTTCAATTTTGTACGAGTAACAGTATTCGTATTAGGTATAGTATCTGCAATGGAAAGATGGTATATAGAGCACAGGTGGCAATGCGATCGTCATTGGTCTTCTTGCCCGAAAGATATAAACCGTTAATTGCAGTTATTACAGATCCTTAAGTATGCTATTTCGTGACTCCTGATTTGAATTCCATCTTGTGAAGGTGGATGTTAAATTGCAGTTGCCCAAATATCTTTGTTTTTAACTAGTCCCGGAACGCCATTCTATCAGCTAACAGTTTCCATATGGTAGGACGCAAGCGTGAAAAAGTTCAAATCATAGTTGAAGGTTACGGAGGGATAAGTTTAGAGAATGATTTAGCCGATCTCCGACTTATTCATCAAGATTGTTATACCGTAACAATATTTTTTCTGGTGAAATAATGCGGTTTGGAATCACCATGCGCTAAAAACTAATTTTTAGATAGTAACACCGTCGACTTTGGTTCGCGCGTTCAGGTCACCTACGAAATTGTAACCCGTTGAAATACCCACCAATAACCTTTCACTGTATGCTTAACCTTATCCTTGTCTGTTTATTTTTATAGGTACTGCCAAGGCAGACTTGTGGTTTATTTACAAAAACACTACGTTTCGCGACATACCCCCGGGGAATACAAAGGCTGGAAGAAAGTATACATGGCGGAGAGTTATTTTTCACCTTCGTAAATAACCCAGTAAGTATACACGCCTTTCTGTCTTCATACTGTAAATGACGTTAAATGGTTTGGTCTATTCCACGGTCGAATTTGTCAGACGTTAATCTCTGGCGATCGTAATTAATTGTACGGAATATCGATCTGCAAAAAATGTTTGGCGAGGCTGAAAGCTAACAAGCGAAAGTGGGAAAGTATTTGCATACAGGTTACTTGCAATATTAGTTGTGCCAACTTACTTCCCCGCAGACGTAAACCCCATGTTTTGTTTTGTTTTGTTTTTTTATTCGTTTTAATGTCTTTTATTCCCAGTCATGGGGTTTGACGGTGCCCATATTCATGGGACTTGTTATTGGAGCATAGAGCAC
>JAAAKL020018220.1:0-10316 GCA_010016065.2 Carybdea cf. marsupialis auct. non (Linnaeus, 1758)
CTTCCATTGATAGCAGCTAAGTTAGTTTTTAGCTGAAGGAATCACCCTGTATAAACAATGTAATGTATGTATGTAAATCTATGATTGCAATACTTCATGAGCATTTGATAGTGCACCACCCAAAGAACGGAATTCAAGCTCCAAAAATAATTGTAAGTTTGAAGAGATACTTATGAAAAGTGAACATTATACCATCAAGATATGAGCCCTAGGAACCATGTCCTCTCCGCAAGCTTTGGTGACTCAGTGATAACATGGTTCACTTTTCTGTAGTCACCTCATTAGCTTCTAATACTTCACAGGTAGATATCACATCAAGCTCTATACAATTTTGCAAACCAGCCTTTGCACCATGTGATTTGACCGTAGAAGGACGGCCATGAAACCATGAAACCACAACCAATTGAAAGTTACAAAATATTATAGAGAAGAGAGTACCTTAAAATATGAAGTTTGAAGAGACAGTAGATAACATTTTCACTTTTCTCTAGTATCTCCTAAAACTTGGTATTTTTGAATCCTCTTCCCTCTATAACAAAACTTATTTTATTCAAATATTTTGTCAACTAGGATTTACCTGTATGGTAAAAAATTCCAGATTTGGATGTGGAGTCTACATCTTCTCTCAGGGGTACCGGTATTCCTTATACATTGGCCCAAGACTTGATCTTTACAACCTCGGTGGTGTTGATACTTGTATAATCTAATCTGAAATTTCTCTTGTCCCATGCCTCTGACCATGTGTCAAATTTTAAAATAGATATTTTAGAAGGAAAAAAAACAACTCAAAGTTTATACTGGATCAAAGAATATGATTGATAGCAAATACAACTGCCATGGGATCTATAACTTACTACCACAATTAAAAAGACAACAAATGTGATAAAACTAGTCTCCTTGGGCTAATGCAGATCTGAGAGATAAAAAACCATGCTCTAATATAAAAGAAATGAAAAAGGAACTGTTTTATGGATATTAAAGGTTCCTGAAGAACTGGGTATTAAACTCTTGAGCTAAATTTTCATCTTGAGTGCAAAAGCATAGTCTTGTATTAACACAATTTTAATGTCAATGCAGTTTTGCCAAATAAAATTTCGTGCAAATCTGATGTTTTATTCTATCAGTATTACATAACTTTGATGCCAGAAGAAATGCATGGGTAAATCATTTATTTTGCACCTTTTTTAAAATTAATTAACCCTGTTCAAGGCCAAAGCCATAAACTTGGCCACTATGCCTGATATCACTGAAAATGAGGGCAGTGTTGCTAGTGACAAAATATGGCAGTAATGGTACTGTTGTACTGTACTGCCAAATACTAGTGTTAGATTTGCTGGTAAAAACTTTGTCCTTATTTTTGCCAAACAAATATGGCCAAGAGCACTCTGTAACACACAGCAACATAGTAATAACTGTTACAACAAGGACACAGTTATTTAAACTGAAAAAAGAAATAAGAGTTCACCAACATAGCCTACAGTGTATAGCAAGTATAAGTGTAAAACAACATTACTCTTAAATGTATTGCTAATGACTTGTATTTCCCATACTCTGTTCAAAGCATGTTTCTCGAACCACTGAAAGCTACATGTGTTAATTTTGCTGTGCCACTAAACAGATGACTAATTTGGTATGTATCTTTATACCAATAGTGTGTGTAGTACAAAATTTAAGAATGTTCAGGTTATCATAGGATGACACAGTTGAAGCATAATGAGTAGGCCTACACACAATAAATGCTAAAAACCAGACAGCTTGTTAATGTTCTGGCTGTTAATTTTGAATAACTGTAAATATGACTGACAGAAAATTATGTTATCACAGAACATTATGCAGGTACACGTGACTATCATTATATAAATTCTTGTTACAGAAGTTTGTAAGAATGCATTTGCCAAGCAAGTTCCCTTCATGAGTCAGTAACTACTAGGTCATGTCAAGTAACTGCTTTACTATGCCTACTCGTCCCACATGATGACACGTTCTGATATTCTACAATCTAGCAGGTGGAAATTTTAAAGCATAAACCATAACATGCAGTTGGCATTATTAATCAAATAACTTAAATTTAACTACGTAGACCTAGTTAGTGTTAATGTATTCTTCAAGTCAAATCCTAGTGTAGAAGAAGGGCATACCTTAGTAACCTTCAGAAAATGTTGCTAGTTATCAGATCACTATACCATTTGATAATGAACCAATAAATCCTAGAGTACCTCCCTCTATTGCAGATATCATAAAATTGTGGCATATGATAGGATATGGATGCCCATGGCTAGGAAACATAAAAGCACAGTTTTTAAGATGGGCTATTTAATAAATTTGTTGTACTACCTGTTATGCCTGTATTATATCGTCATGCAGTTATGAGGTGATATACAACACACTTACGAGACTTGCTATAGCAAGCTTAGCGCTAAGACACCACATCACTAAAAATTGTCTTAATACAACTTGACGAAACTTTGCCCTCTCCATTCAATAGCAGTTGATCTTCATAAACATCAACTGTTGCATAGGCAGTTGTGCCCGGTTTGCATTCTAAAATTGCAGGAAATGTGTAGTGGTGAATACCATTTTTGTCAATTGCAAATCCTCCCTCGTGATCATGGCCACAGATGCAAGCTATCACACAAGAAAAACTGTGAATTAAACCCAAAACGTCACTATAATTCCAAATCAAACACATGCCATCGGTAGCATCAGGATAAAACGGGATATGACTTACAACGATAACATTTTGCTTCAAATCAGTAGCTTCTTGAAGTTCGTTTCTAAGCCACGATAACTGTTTTTGGCTAACGCCACCATTAAATTTAACATACCACGGTTCCATTAACCCATCTGGAGAGTTAAAATTGTCGTTTTTATTATGACTTTTAAGAATAGCCATGGCTTCTGCATACTGCCAACTATCTCTATCACGTCCAATTATACTTATATCATATGAGTCTAAGCAAATAAACCTAAATTTACTATGTGGGTGGAAAGAAAAACAGTATATCTCCTCCATATTTTCATTTTGGCCTTGTTGCTGTTTTGCTGTAGTGACTCGGGAAGAATTAGTCGTGGGGATAGGCATTGAGTCACAAATACCACTTACATGCATACTTGTAGTTGCACCACTCTGTGTAGAAGCTGTAGACCTACTGTTGAGAGGTCCACCAAGAAGTTCTGATCTTGTAAAATTGTAAAATTCGTGGTTTCCCCATAGATGGCAGATATATCCCTCGTAAGGTTTCAGTGCTTCTGTTAGATGGCACAGCTCCACATTAGTACGCCCTCTAGCTGCACTATAGCCGTCTATCAGATCCCCAAGCTGTAAAACAAATCCAGGTTTTCTATCTCTATCCACAATCCATTGCTTGACAGTATCTTCCAGCAATTTCAAAGCATTTCTGTAATACCTTTTTCTTGTACGAGTGAAATTATATCCATCGTCAATATCTGAATACTGAACATCAGCAATGACTCCGAAGGAGAACAGTGGAGGTTTTTGCCAGGATGCCATCGATGCCGGCCCACGAGCAATGTTTGTCCTTGTCCAGGTAATTGTCCTTGACACGCAAGACCGTATTGTCATCCTAATCTTGTCTTAATGAAACTGCGTTCTAACTGGTGTCGTTGTCAACACGACTGTCACGTGAGAAATGAGAATGGCTCATTGAACTCTATACAAAAAGACTTCTGTGACATGTGTGACATGTTGATGTGGCACAGACCTTTTCAACTATAATTTAACTGCAAATCAAATCCCTATAAGCCTCGGAACGGAGCTAATCGGCTACTTTAGGCTTTTTACTAATAATTTCTAAATTATTTGTGTCTGTCTGCAACGTCATCATTGTTACCCCGGACTTTGTCAGCGTCTATCAAAAACTGCACTCCCTCCCTGATTGCGTGTTTGCATGCATTCTGATGGGAGAGGAACTAGGCAAGGTATCAAATGTGCCATTTCTGATTTCGCTACAGATAAATTCAGGGCGATTGTGTTGGGAAGATGTTTATTTCCTATCGTTTTCTGAAGGAATGGAGGAATCTCAAATATCCTAATTCACATCCTGTTGACACTACTCTTGGGACATTTCTTTCTTTTTCAAACTTGTTATGACTAGTAGACGATGTTTTGTCACAAAAATCAATATTCAAGCCTACCACCTGCCATATTGCCTGTTCCACATTCAGATCTGCATCCCATGAAAGTGGTCTGGGAATTACCTCCACTACAAGTCACATCGTTCCTCTCCCTTGAACAATATTCTAGTAAAGACATTGAACAGTCTGGTTCTGAAATTTAGATATATGACAGGCTTGATATCAATACAGATTATTCATGTATGTCTGCAGAAACTGATTCTGAGTATAGCCAACCATATCAGCTATTGCCACAAAGGATTAATCAAATGGATCTAAATGATCTGATTCGCGATCTTAATCTATTAAAAGATCAATCTCAAATTTTAGCATCAATAATAAATGGTAGAAATCTGTTGACGAATGGAATAAGTGTTTCTTACTAGAAATCAAGGGAAAGGTAATTTCGACAATTCTTTCAAGTAAACGGCTAATCTGTCTTTTGCGCAAATGTAGAGGATCTTCTGGTTGAGCTTGGCATTGAAATTTACGATGCATCTGAGTGGAGACTTTTAATAGATTCATCAAAGTCTTAAGGACCTATAGTACATTCTGTGCATGCTAAGGAAAGCTAAGGCGAGGTACAAAGCGCACTGACCCCAGTGGGATATGACCGGCATGGATGGGTGAAATGTGTTGACTTGAAAATGATAAATTACTTTGCCAGCAGACAGGTTATACCAAAAATACCCCCTTTTTTGTTACTGGGATAGCCGGGCACGAGATAAGCACTGGACATCAGAGATTATGAAACAGTTTGTTGGTGGTACAAAACAGTAAAACTGTACGAAATAGCGAAAACATTTTAGTACTGAAAAGCTTTTTTCGTCTGACACTCCTCAGAGTACAAAATCGTGAGAATGGAGATAAGAAGAAATCGGAAAAACTTATGCCAAACTGTGATTTGAAAGTAGCCAATCAGATGGTCGAAACAACACCAATCCAGCAGTCAGACATCTGATTGGCTACTTTCAAAACACTGTTTGTTATAAGTTTTAATGGTTTCTTCCTGTCTCAATTCTCACGATTTTGTACTCTAAGGAGTGTCAGACAAAAAAGCTTTTCAGTAATAAAATGTTTTCGCTATTTTGTGCGGTTTTATTGTTTTGTACCACCAACAAACTATTTGCATAAGAGATACTTTAATGAGACGAGGAATCATTTGAGGTCATATCATTCTCCAATGGAAAAGAGTGAGGGCATTAGAATATTTATTACAGTTTATCTTTTATGAAAATAAAATCGTCTAAGATTGTTAATTAGCCAATGTCACATTTCAGTAGGTTCAAATCTGCAATCATAAATATCTCACCATAGAGTCATAAGATTACGCCTGCGAGTTGTTACCTTTCCTACAACTTAAAAAGCCCAACCACAAACAAAGTCAAATTAGTTAAAAGTGGTTCAAGAATGACACTAAATAAATAAAAAAAACAATCAATAATTCCGAAATACACAAATATAACCTATTAACAGTTACAGACAATGGTCAAAGGCAAGGTAAGTCAAGGTAAATTTACAAAGTGGCTGAATTGAGTTTTCAGGATTATTTCAAGGGAATTCATCCAGTCAGTTATTGAGGTTAATACAATCTGCAGTAGTTTTCAGATCATTTCGTTGGAGGTTAACTACAAGATTACTTATTTTGAGAAGAGAGGATTTGAAATGATAGGTATGAATAGATACTCGAGAATTAGAAGAGTATGTCACCAACCCGTGACCCACGCATTCTCAGCGTCAGTCAGCTGCCTCTCCTCTTCTTAATCCATTTGAATCTATCAATCCAATTGATCAAGAAGAATAGGTGGAATCAACGACTTGTTTGACAATTTCTTGACAAAGTTTACTATTCTTTGCCAAAAAATTCAAAACATTATCCATTCAAGTCGCTGATTCCCATTAAACTTTTCGCAAAACGGCGTTACCACGCTCTTCCTTCCCAGCGTACGCTCTACAAACTGAGCTAGATAACCCCCGTTGATAACATGATCCATTTCTCTAGTCAGCACATTAGTTCCCAATTCTCCACTGGAGGACATCGACATCTAGCTCTACGCAATTTCGGAATCTAGCCCCTCTGCGTCATGTGACTTGACCATGAATGGACTGACATCCGGCTCATCATGCTGTCCACAGCCCATTGAAACATTTGGCAACACTTTAAAAAAAGACGTAGAGGGGCAGAAAAGTGCTTTATTTAAATAGGGTGAACGTTTAGCAAATAGCATACTCATTCTGAGCAGAAGGTGAGCCCTACCAGATAAACTAAACATCTTCCTTCCGAAACCCCGTGCTGCGACTTCAATGATATGTGTTCTAGAAGTAATCTGGGAAGGAGTGGAGTATCGGATGTGACGCCCATGAATATTCTTAAGATAATCACTTTTGACCCGAGGGTCAGAGTATCAAAGTTTGGGAGATTCAGGGTTTCCGAGTTTAAAATAGTACATGAGTTATAGACCTTCAGAGTTCAGAGATGTATTACTAAATTATGCACAGAAATGTGGAGAGCAAAGACGAACGTGTCTTGCACAGATTTCAGTTCTGACACGATCTGTTAGTACTACTCTGTACAACATGTCTTAGGAACCTTTAATTTACTTCTGTATCTTAAGAATATCAGTATCAAGAAAAAGCAAATAAAACCGTCACAGGTTAGTAGAGATAGTCCCACGCGAGTATCAAGTCAAGAGGGAAGGGGGTCACTAACATTACTTTTCTATTGTGCCAGGTATTCAGCCTAGTTTATCGATTGCTGAATAAAAAACTTTTCTTAAGACTAAATGAAATTTTAGATAGCTAAATTTGAAAGCTGGTGGGAATATCAGTGAATGACTTTAATACCGAAGTAGGCAATACAATTATGAAATGGCTGTATACAGATAGAGTGGATGTAAGAAACGACGAAACATTCATTATAAATCTGGTTCGTGCTGCTACAAAGTATAACCTGTCACCTTTGAAAATAAGGTAAGGAGTTTGTAGTCGAACTAGTTGCTCACTACACTTATAAAGAAGCACAAGAGAACGTTATTAGCACAGTGTAATAGTGACGATGGATTTAGGTGGTATTTTGTCTGGATTGGTCTTCACCCATGTATTAAAAGTGTTAAGTAACACAGAATTACATATTTCTAGGACTTTCGAGAAATTTGAGATTGGAAGAAAGCTTAACCTACCGTGATACAAACTTATTTCCTAAATATGATTTGATGATACAGAAGGAGATAACAGACCTTATCAAATCATTTCACCGTGGAAATACGATCAGTTAGTTTACCCCGCATCTCGTTGGTGCCCAGTCCTTTTCTTGAATAGATTCGTAGAAGGTAAAGGAGATTTAAAACGCAGAATCTAGGCTTCTGAACGACGTTGTTTTAAACAAGCAATGCTGCAGTAAATATTTCGTAAAATTCAGTGCCGTCAACTTAGACACAACTAAGCGACTTCTTTATTCAAGCAGCGTTTTCCCTTCAAATACTCACACAAATATATATATATGTCGAACGCTTAGATATCACTGCTATAAATTTCTCTAAAACGGATTATTACATGCCACCGCCTGCAAATGCGGTGGGAAAGTGTGATGTCAAGATTTCGAACATTTTTGAATTAAGGGGAAAAAACTCAATTTTCATGTTACCCTATAAGTGAGAACGTCAGTGGTCAAAATAGAGAGTGATGCCCTTTTCCAACACGGAGATATCAGGATTCAAAGTTTTGAATCTCTCTAACAAAACCCTATTGTTTAATGCTGGTTCCTATGTTAAGGAACCAAGGAATATCAACAGAGTTTTGACACTATATACACTACAGATCTGCTATATTGGGAAACAGCCTATTCCAAGCTTGCCTTTCGATATCTGGAGTCAGATTGTACTATTTCTAAAACTTTTGATTTGTGACGTCATCTCTTTCCCTCCGCATTAGATTTCCATTCTAATCGGTGGTAACAGCATCTGGTAGAACTTCATCTATCCTCCTTTTTGGGTTTAAATGAATCCACTTCTCTGACAATTAATATCCGTCTTGAATCTCATCTTTGCGGTCTGGATTATTCAATAAGATGTCTTTGCCACTAGCGTTGTAGACCCTCCACTAATTTGGCGGTTTACTCGATTCAACTGAGACCACCTACAGAATCTCGAGCGCACAATCACATGCAATTGAAGTATCATTATCATGCTCGTCAAACTATTACCTCAAGGTTTCCCTCCAGCCTAGCCTCTTATGGAACTCAAATATTTAAATTTTCTATCTTTGTACACTGACCACATTTATACCATGAAACGCACGAGCGCTAAATTTGCTTCAATTAAGATATACTCATGTAGAAAATTCCATTTGTCAAATTGGAGTAAAGCCAGTAATTATATTCATCAAGTCCAGTTTTTTCAACAACTGAAAAGAATGTTCATTCTTGATTTTTCTAAAAGTGTACCTCCATTGGTCAGAATTTTTTTTGGATTTTGTTCATTGTATTGACCTGAAAAGCTTCCGTCTGTTCTTTTTGCCGTACGTTGTATGCAGTTCACGTAAAAACGTGTAAAAGAGCTCTAAAGTCAGCTACTGGCCGCCGACATGTTTGTATTGTATGGAAATTTTCAGCAAGAATAACTGAATTTCTCTGTTCCTTATAACGTCAGATTTGTTCCTTATGACGTCAAAAATTCCCTCGTTCTGGAAAAATTTTGTCAAAGTATCACGTATAACTACGGAAAATTGTACTTGAGACCAAAACTAAAGTGGCAGTTTGGTTCCTCCTTGAACCAAAATGAGCAAAATATAAAAATATTTCTGACCACTGGAGGTAAAATTAACGAAGCGAGACACGATTAGCTTGATTTTAAACGGTATTCACTCTCAGGTTTTAATTACACTGTACCAGATAATTCTTGGGTGCACAGGGTCTCAAAGTATCTATACTCTGATACGTTGCGCTTGTATAGTACCGGATAATTTTAATACCTATTTTACGTGGCCTGAATGGATGATTTATTGTTAACTTTAATGATAAGAAATTTTTTAATACCTATTTTGCGTGGCCTGGATGAGTTTTTATTTATTGCTAACCCTAATGATAAGAAATAATTCGATACATGTGAATTAAGGCTTACATGAGACAAAAGCAAAAACTATATTAGAAAAGTACATTTTGGATTTAATGAAACCATCGTCGTAAAGTTCAATTTTACCTATGATCAGACGATATGCTGATATGAGTTATGCGAGAGACTTGTCTACCTCTTCACCATCATTAAAAAACGTTTCAAATAATGTCGCATTTTGCTGAGATTTAGCTTTCATAAAGCAATACCATAACCACAATTCAATATTTACATGTATATATAGATGGCAAACATATTTCATGAGGAGGAGGTGCTCAACTAGGCTAGGTGCCTGGACGTAGTATGGTACCGGATATTTATATCACCCAAATCGTGTGATACACGGCTGCTTCGAAAACTATTCTTCTTATGATAGTGCTGCCAAAATGGATTTGATACGCTTAAGGTATCATGTAACTACTGTCCTCCGTGCATTGCGACACACTCTTTACTATGGAGCCTTTCTTTCTGGATAAAATGTTGTTATCCTGTTCCTGACAGTCCTGCAATCTAGGCTATCCAGCATTTTGAGCTCGCTTTAAACTATTTGACCAAACAGGGCCCTTTTTAAGTTGCCTCGTTCTTATATTTGAAGGGAATAGTTGTCAGAAACCTGCATCAACTTTTGCAAACTCTTGTTTGTTTCTTCCCATTTCGACATGATCTTCTATGAGCCTTTTTTCGTTGATAATCGAAACATTGATGAGATTGCTCTATACATGTTATTACCTGTTTCTTTCACTTTGATTTTTGCTAAATATTCTAACGCTTGTCGACTCAGTTGATGCCATTGATGGTAGGTGTTTATCATGTCTTGAATCCTAGTCTTTTACTGAGCTACGTTTCGAGAGTTACTTCTCCCACCTTCAGGCTGCTGGGTTCTGAACTGCTTCGCTTGATTGTGGAAACAGCGAGATCCTAGACAGAGAAGTTAACACTAGGAAAATCAAACAAGCCATTTATTCCCTACAACACCAACACCACATCAATAACATAACCTACAACCTACCACACATATGGCTACCAGCACTAACAGAGAAAACACAACAAACACAAAATCAACATCGCGCCACT
>JAAAKL020018221.1:0-10316 GCA_010016065.2 Carybdea cf. marsupialis auct. non (Linnaeus, 1758)
TACTTCGCCGTTTGCGCGTTGGAAAATGGACCTTCAGAAATTTGGAGAGAGTTGCTATCCAATTAATTAAAGTAAAATTGGACATTCAGTTTAATGAATATTGCAGATCTAACAGTATGCTTCCTAATTATATACGATTAATATAATGGTTTCGCCGAAAGAGAATCTTAGCATGTTAATGCCTTTTTACTAAATTGAGGGCGATTTGCCCTTAAATACAGCTGATGTGAAATTTCAACTTTTCTTGACTTTTCTTTAAAGAGTCCAAGAAAAGCTTTTTTGCATATGAAAAGCGTCAGTTATTCTAACAAATTCGCGTCATTATGATTCACTAAGGTAGAGCTACAATATAGGCAGGTTTCAAAGTCCGGGCTTTCAACATTTTTGAAATTGTCTGAGTCATTGAAGGGGGGCTTTAAGAGCCCCGCCCCCACATAATAGTGTAAATATGAAGACCTCCGTAGGATACGGCTTAGTCTTGATTGTGGAAAGTCAAGAAAAGATAGACTCTCCAAAATCTTATAATGGACACTTTCGCACCAAAGATGTCACTAAACAGAATTGACTTCAAAGCTATCCATCTCGTCACATGCTAGAATTTTACGCATTATGACAAGCATCATTCCATCCTTGTATTCTCGCGGTAACGTTATAATATCCTCATACTCTGAAACGCACTTAACCATTGTGATTCTCAGATTTCACAAGCTTACACCAATGTGAATGAATTTACAATATAGCTATCTTACTTCCCTCGCTGCTACATTTGTTAACCTCCGTCCATCTATGCCATGCATGGTTATGCTCAAATCTGTACTATCATGAAATAATCTGGATACCTTTTATTATCACCGAATCATACTAGTGATGTTTTGTATAAAACAGAAAGTTCATAAAGAGGGACATTGTATCTCTTTCTATACTAGGCTGTTTATAGAGCGCTTATAGACAAAGTACCTGAAGCGGATCGACCAAAAAAGACTGTGTAAGTATTATCGACCAGAAAAGAGAGGGTTTTTGAAATGATAAGTTTGGAAAATCTGGTATATTTTGAGGCTTCGTAAGTCTATAGTGACCTACAACAATGATGTGTCACGAGAAGGACTGGATTATCTCAAATGTAGCCACCCATCCCCCTCTCCCCAGACCATAATCGCTGATAACATCACTACTCCCATTAGATATTAGTAACATCAACTGAAGGAAGATGCAACGTGGGCAGTGAAATTTTCCTTGGCCCCTGCAAAATTCTATATTGCTGTAGTGCACTCAATACTGTAATGTATTGAAATGTTTATGAGGGTTCCATTAAGTGCATGGAGCTCTTGCCACTGTTACCAAAAAGTATAAACAAGCATTTTTGTTGTTGTACTTAAATTTTCACATGCCTTTCTGTCTCTATGTATTCTTTTCTGTGTTTGACTCTTCTCCTTTGTGTGATTGCTCCTCACTCCTCCTTGATTGTGTTCTTTTTCTCTCTCCCTCCCTCTCTTCTCTTTTCCCGCCTTTGTTCAGTTTCTTGCACTGTTATTGATTTTCTGAACTTTGCCTTACTACATCCCATTTCCGTAAACCCTTCCTAATGTCTCCATTGAGCCTCGTTTTTCGTTCTTTACCGCTTTCTTGTCGTTTTGTAGTTTTCTTTCTTCTTCTGAAATTCCTCCTGATCTTTACCGACTTTTTATACTGTGCGTGATGCAGTCGTTAACGTATTTACCACATCTCTTGCAGTTTACTTTTCCATGCCATCGTGAACGGCTTTCGTTCTGTCATTAGTATATCGACACCGTCCACTCCTAATTTTCTTTCCTTTCTTCCTCCTTTTCTATTTTTCTTCTCACATTCTCTTTTTTCTTTCTTTCTTTTTCATACCTTTCTCGCTTTCCTCTTTTTCTTCCTTTCTTTCTTTCTTCCTTCCTTTCTTTCCTCCTT
Source organism: Carybdea cf. marsupialis auct. non (Linnaeus, 1758) (assembly GCA_010016065.2). Lineage (NCBI taxonomy): Eukaryota > Metazoa > Cnidaria > Cubozoa > Carybdeida > Carybdeidae > Carybdea > Carybdea cf. marsupialis auct. non (Linnaeus, 1758). Next base: position 1,933 of record JAAAKL020018221.1, read on the forward strand.
CCTTCCTTCCTTCCTTCCTTCCTTCCTTCCTTTCTTTCCTCCTTTCTTCCTTCCTTCCTTCCCTCCTTCCTTCCTTCCTTCCTTCCTGTTTCTACCTTTCTTGTGTCCTTTTTTCCTTTTCTTTCTTTCTCTCCTTTTTTCTTTCTCTCCCATTGTCTTTCTCTACTTTTTTCTTCCTCCTTCCTTCCTTTCTTTCTTTCTTTCTTTCTTTCTTTCTTCCTTGTATGCAACACTTACATTTACTTCTGCATTGGCCACATAGCAAGTGTATTATTGGTTGCAGTTCAATCATTCTTTGTGGGACATCTGTTTATAGTATTTATAGGCAGATTTATATTTTAGGAACCTGCCACGTATTATTTCAACAGCTAATTCACTGAAGACAGCAGAGTTTTGACTTCTGTCGATAGTGGTAACAGTAGTTTCTTTTCGAGAGACGCACGTTTTCCTTATGCTAAATTAAGGGAGTATCCACGTAAATCGTTTTTCCTAATTTTTCATTCAGAGCAGTTCTCTTGTACTATGGGAGTTGATGTATTTATTTTCATGTCGTAAACAGATGCTATGTCACTTCGTTTAGGCCACGTTTGACGCTTTATTTTAAAAAATCGGGGTATTGCAATTTTATATTTCTCGGTGTTTCGTGAGGAGATTTCTGCGAAAGACGTTTTTCATTTCTTTCTCATGTTTTGAACACAAAATGTTAATTCGTTTCAAACGGCGATTCCACAGGGGGTACAGAACACCCCCTACGTGCTACCCATGGTAGTCTGGCATTTTTAATGTTGCTATGAATACTTTGTAGCTTAAAATCGATGCCATATGGCTTTGTTGTAGAGTGATTATGGTTGTTGGGGCTGGGCGTGGACCACTCGTTCGAGCATCATTTGCAGCTGCAAAAGAAGCCAAGTGCAAAGTGAAGATGTACGCTGTGGAGAAAAACCCAAATGCAATAGTAACGTAAGTAAACAACCATTTGTTATTATAGTCTGCTGATAACGATAACGGACATCTCAGGTAACACCACCCTACAGTATTGTAGCAAATTACTACCAACCCATGAAATATTCTTTTTGTACAAATTAGTAAAAGATAGCTGAAGCAACTAGGTTTTCATGGGAATGAGGCTCCTGTTCCTTATTTAGTTAACCGTGCTGCTTTACATTCACCGGAAGGATATGGAACTGCTTGCAGGAGGATAGTCGTGTTATGGTATCAGAAGGTTGGGAAAGAGTCCTCCTCAAATTTGATGAAACAATAGTCATATTAATCTCAAAGCATCTTAATTTTAAAATTTAGAATTTACTTTTTTGAAATTTGCGTTAATGTTTATATTTTCACTTGAAGCGCTTTGAGTTTCTGATTATAGACTTCGAGTTTAGACCCGGAGAAGCCTTCTTTCAGTCAAAACGCCAGTTGACTGTGTGGCGAAATATTATGCGCTTTCAACATTACTAGGGTAATTTTACTTCCGAGGTACTTATATGTAACGCAGTTTGAAAGTTTATTATGCGTCTTCAGTGGAACGTTGATCAGAATATGCTTATTTTAAATGAGGTTATTTATTACTGATATCTCTGTTTTTCAGGCTTGAAACTTTAAACCAGGAAGAATGGGGGAACGCGGTGACTGTAGTCTCGTCTGATATGAGAGATTATGTTCCTGATGATAAGGTACCAACAGACGCATGTATTAGTTTAATTATGTCTTTGTGACTGAAAATAAGGTCGTCCCGTCTGATATTGATAAAGTTCTTTGGCTGTGTAATTCTTTTTCTCCGGCAGATACAACCCTTTTTCCCACGTGGCATTGGTGACGTGTCACTTGTAACGTTTCACACCGGTGTGTAAGCTCTGTCGGTGTAACTTAAGGTAGAAATTAGCAGATATTGAAGTTAATGGATGCGTAAGAAAATGCAGGAATGTAGGCATAAGCGCGCAAATGTTTTTTTTGTGTATGGACTGGTGGCTTACAATTGCCGCAATACACCGTGACACATTCAGGTTTCGATAGTTACCATTATGGGCACTAAGTGGCCGTAAGTTACGTACACCATTAACAAACCCCAATTTAATCCCAACCTGAAACGTGATAAACATGTTGTTCCATACATCAGATGGTTCTTCATTAGTCACCCCGAGGCGCCAGAACACGGGAATCTATTTGCCGCTGGAACACAAAATTGTCTTCTATCACGTCTTCTTTGCTAACCCAAGATACTCCATAACCTTGGTATCTATAGGACTTTAGGGCTCGGCTAAGCCCTGAGGGTCACTGTAATTATGGGTGTCTGTGACGATAATATGTAACTCTGTGCTTTCTGAAGTCTAGGAACGGGAGTTTTAATTTTTTGGTGATACATTTTTGCGGCGCATTACCATTGCCGTACCCTTACCTTACCTTTGTGGAAAAGCAAGATGCTGTTGCTGTGAATCCATGCTTTCACGCAATGCCATTAAAACTCTGGAGATCAAACCTCGATTACAAATTGTGTTCTCGATCTTTCATTGTGTTTTTCTTTTATTGCACATAAAAACCATCTTGTCATCGTATAGTCATCCTTGTTGGTTGTACAAATGGAAATAAGTTTGTTTCGAATTGGCATGATGACTAGGGTGCACTAGCAGTTGAGAAAGCGCTAGTGTATAGTTATTAAATTGTATGACTTTCATTTATACTAGAAAGTGGTTCTTAGGGTTTGGCGAATCTGGAGGAGAAGATGTATTGAACAAGCCTCATACCCGAGTTATACATTTTTATATAACACGATATTTTTGTCTTTTACTAAAATTTGAGGACCTCTTTATTACCTGATAGTTAAATTTCATGCTGCTGTTCTTATCGATTAACTGTTTCCTTGACGAATCCAAGAGAGGTCAAATAATCGAACTTTGCACTGTTGACCATTATTGTACTACCGGCTGCATTTCGATCCACTGACGTTTGGTGCCAATATTTTTGCTCTCTGGAACTATGTAGCGTGTATTAGATCAAAAGATCAAGTGGTTATGGCGATTGGATGTTGGTCAGACCTAGTGGATACTTTGGGAGGGGGACGTTTACTCGGACAAAAGTGGGAAAGGACTAAAACTCCAACTGTTTCTTCAAGGTCCTTGATGAATGGCTCGTTAGGTATCTGAACAGGTAATTTAGCTAATAGACTGACGGCACTTAATAAGGGCGTTATTTATAATTTACAAACTTTTGTTTACTTAAACAGGCCGATATACTTGTCAGTGAATTGCTGGGGTCTTTCGGAGATAACGAGTTATCACCAGAGTGCCTAGATGGGGCACAGAAGTTTCTTAAAGGTAAGTTCCAATAGCTTTTAAACTGACTGATAATTTAAGGATACAAATGTCGTTTTAAGATAGTCGTGGCAAATTTTCGTTTCCGAGACATTTCGCCCGTATTACTTTCTAAATCTTTTCGATGAGACAGCATAATTTTGTTTATCGGTTTTAAGGCTGTCCACTCCCCTTTATAGGGGCTACGGCGGTGCCCATTTACATGGGACTTGCCTCTGGAGCATAGAGCACTTAAAGACCGAATGCCCTTCCTGTCGTCACCATTGGCCCTTCCGAGATATGAACCTTGACCCTCTTGATCTGAAGGCAAGGGACGTTTTTACAAAACCACAGCGGCTCTCACTTATTATTCAGTCATTCACTGTATGGGGAAGAGTGATACCCGCATACAATTACCGTTTAGGATTTCCTTGGTATTCTTATCTGATACCGGATTTGAATGTTATACCAACGTCCGAGGCCTCCTATACCAAATGATGATTAGTAGTGCTCTTAATGTCGTCTGCTGTGACCTCAAGCAAATACGTGGTTAAGATGGGACCCCCTTTTCCAAGTTTTGCGTATCTTCCCTTATTCTCCAACAAGGTACATATATACACAGCCCCTCTTTCCATGTTTCATGCCTGTCATTATAATAGAGTACCTTTATTTATCTATCTTACTTTTTTCCCTATGAGTTTTGAACTCGTTTGCCTCGGCACTTATTTATAGTCCATTTCTTTCACACATGTATAGAAAATCCTGGTTCATCGATCAATAACTACGCTGGGACTCATTTCGCCCTGAGATACCCAAAACACTTCATCACCGTCTTCTCATCTGCTCGAAAAGTAGACTGAATAAGGCATTAATAGCTGTTATAATGTCTTCCTGAAAACGTATACCTGGAAAGCGTCGTTATTATTGTCATTTCTGATCAAAAATTTGTCAGTTTGTCTTCTGATCTAAAATGAAATGCCAGTTATTTTGTTTGGAAGAATTCATAAGAACAACTATGTCCCAAACTTCTCACATGGTGAAACTGCGTATTTGTTTATTCGAAGTAATACGTAACACACTCCAAAATTCATTAGTTTGCAAATTCATATGCCGCAATGCGTAGGTCGTACGTCTCAGAGATTGAGAGACATAATCACGCCACGTGTTCCGGTTGTGTAATAGTTTTTTGCCTCAACTATTGGCCAGCATTTTTTATGAAAACACACGATGTCTTGACAATTTCCAAGAGGGTGACCTGACCTTAGCGTCCTAGAAGCGACATTTTTTGGAACAAAGAAGCTGAAAATAACATACATACAACTCATATATGTAAAGGCTTTTTTCAACAAAGTGTACAATCCGTCACTTATCCTTCAACGTCTCTGTGCAAAGATTTCTTCCCTTACTCCACACATTGCTGTCACCAATACCTCGCAAACACCCTTGTCAAAATTAACCTCTTACGAAACGCAACTTTAAAGTTTGTTCCGCAAAGTAACTTTTAAAGTTCTCCTTTTTTCCCAGACGATGGTGTTAGTATTCCTTGCAAATATACATCGTATATTGCGCCCATATCGTCCCAAAAACTTCACAACGAGGTTTCCGCCAGTAAGGAGGTCGGGAAACCTCCTCAGGTTAGTATCCGAGTTTATAACGCTGTTATTTAATAACTGAAACATACACTTCTAGTGACGCAGACACACGCCTCTACCCAGAGCCAAGAAAGCTTTGTGCAGGAGCAATTGGAACACGAAACAAGTAACTCACACTCTGATTCAACTTATTATTAAGGATCTTCACAAGCGGACTACAAAGTGCCGAGTACATCTGTATAGTTGCGCGCTATCATGTCGAATAAAAGTTTATGAGATCGAAACAAGTGCTTTGTTGCCTCCCCCCTTCCCCTCTTCCAATTGACATTTAATGAGTCATTTATTCTTGAAGTGCTTTCTACTTCCCAGCTTCCGCAATTTATAAGTCAGCCAAGAAGCAGTAAATGAGTATCGAGTCGGTTAGTTACGAATTTGTAAGGTACGTTGCAGAACAGCGCAAGCATCAAAAATGTTTTCATATCATATCATCATTGGAAAGTCAAATCACCAAAATCGGTATATAATTCGGGACCTTAGCAATTCATCAAGGGATACATAAACAGTTAATAGGGGAAGATTATGAGATAAGGGGAGATGTTCATCACTGATGAAAGACTGAATCCATACAAAGAAACACTTTCACTGACGTAAGGATCATACATTGCTGTGAAAAAGGAACGAGGCGAAACTTACATCAGAAGCAAATATTTCTAGGGAGTGAACTACTCAAATATGAGAGAGCATTGCATATAATGGAGTTTGATGTGGGCTTATTTCCAATACATTTTCTACTACTTTGTCTAGTATTAAAGTAGAACCTGTTTCAGTTTCCCTCGCAAGACTGCAAAAGAGTTTGTAAAGCTTAAAATTTTTGGGCGTTTCTTTGCGATTGGAGTCCAGTTGGTCTTTAATGAGAAACTGGATGTGGTGTGAAAAATAAAAACACGTCTTCAGATACAAATGCAGCAAGTCATATCGACTTACCATTAAAGTTTGCGCTCTTAATTTTTGTTGTCGACTTTTAAATCGACCATTTTTAAAAGATATTTATTGCAGAAGATGGCGAATAAAATGTTGGCACGGAAATTTGAAACAAGACAAAAATTAGGAGCACGTAAAGCAACCACACAAAAAGAGATGGTTTACTATCGTTCGCTTTCTTTTCTCTTTATCATTTGCTGTGCTTTACTTGCACATATAACAAAAGTCATCTCTGTATTTTAAAGCGGCTTGTCACCTCTTTGAGTAAGTTTTCTTTCGTTTATGTGTGTGATGAAACCTTGGCTTCATATTATGGCCATTGAAGGGAGCGTGAAATTTGAAGAGGGAAAGGTTTCTTGTAACTTAACTTCTGCAATGCCCATTGAAACGCAGATTTGATGTGACCCGCATGCGTGATATGGGCACATTTCGAGTCAACAGCAGGGACTTCGGACACTCTGTTATGGTACCATATAAACCCTTTGAACCGAGTACGGTTACTTTCTATTCTTATATCTCATTCAGTCGCAACATGACGTCATTTTGGTATGTTCCGAGGTTCCCCTTTCCACCGCGTCAGATGTTTAATTGCCGAGTCTATAGCAGAGCGGTTACTGGATCATAATTCCAGAACTTACAACATGGACACTACTTAGCCTGATAGGACACACTCCTCAAAACGGTTACATGGTAACAAATGAAAGAAGTTACAATGACAGCATGATCTGTCATCCATTGATAGTGTGACATATGCCATTTGCAGCTGTTCTTTTTCATTATCCATTTCGTGAACAATATTTGAGTATATCTTGCAATTGATTATAAGAAATTTTTTATATCGATATAAAGTCACTCGAAGATTGGAGGTGAGTAGATTAACAATTCCGTTGTATGAACAATTGATCAAGACTTAGTTGGATGCCCCGCTATTGGCGACTTTATCCCGGCAGGTCTGCAATTAATCATCAGCTTGTTACATTTTCATAGGCAATCCATTCTTTGAAGTTTGCGACAGCCGATAGAAAGAGAGAGAGAGAGTTAGAGAGAGCAGGTTAACAGCTGTGGGTGTTTTCAACTGATACTTTCAGTATATTGACACGATATGCAATCCTCGATGCTCATCAGCTCACTTTCTTTATTTAAATCGAACCCCCGATTCATTCAAAACTGGGGCTTTTGCAGAGGGTTGAAACGTATGGCTTTTTTAAATTTATTTAGTAAACGGGCTTAAAAAGATTCCTGAGTTGTGTGTGAGTGTTCTAGAAAAATGTAAACATGCGTGCTTTAACATATGAAGACATACGTAAGCACTAAATTTCAAAATTCCAAATTTGTGGATTTTATTGCATAGTACTGAGATCGCTGATTCAGGATTGGTTTCTTCCTTCATCTTGTGAAATTATTATAATTGATAAAATGCCCTCCACGGAATAGTTTGTATTAAGCAGCGCTTCATTATTTACCCTGACAACGTGGATTGTGTTTGGCTGTGAAAAGGGATTTTCATTTTAGGGTAGTGCCAGGCTTGTCGACAATTGTGGACAGAGTGGCGCACACGGGTGCGTACACTCCTGACCACAGAGGAGCACACGGGTGCGTACACGCCTGACCACAGAGGCGCACACGGGTGCGTACACGCCTGACCACAGAGGCGCACACGGGTGCGTACACGCCTGACCACAGAGGCGCACACAGTGTACACCTGTAAGAAATGGTTTCAATTCTTGATCATAATCAAGTTTATCATGATAAGTGACCACACTAATGCTATGCTTAGCTGAAGATTTTATCACTAAGAATAAATAATCAATTTCATGTTGCTGTTAGATGACTGAAAATTGATGAAGTCAACAATTGAGTTGGTAACATGTGGTGAGGTTGGACCTTTTCGTTAATGAACGATGCTCGCGCCTTTTATTGAGGCATGATGTTTGTGATTGTCGTTGTTGTGCAGTTTAATTGAGCTTTCTAGGCATATATTAGTTGCTTGGGGCTGTCGAGAAAAAAGAAGGCACAAGATTTGAGAAGGCGTAGACGGAAATGTACGCATCTTCAAAAATTGACGTACACAGGTACAATCTGGACGTACAAACGTACGCTGTGTACGCAATTTGTCGAAGCCTGAGTGCCTTATGTTTCACATAATATATGAAAGATTGCCGTATCGAACAGGGAACACTAATTGGCGGAGTAGGGACGGGGATGAATCTAGAAAGGACCGTAGTTTGTCATTTTTTACCATCATGATTTTTAAACGACTGAGAAATATGAATCATGTGAAAAAATAAGACTCATTTTATTCATGGTCTTACGCATTGTTTGCAGTGTATGGCAGGAACGAATAGTTTCTCGAGTTTGCATCCGAGATTTTGACTAAATATATATTACTCCGATCATATACGGCTGTGTTAGAAATTTTAGACCCTTGAAAAATAGCTCACAGTAGGGCTAACTAGGTTCGTAAGATTTCGAGGGTTAACGGAAATCCTGGATAAAACAACACAGATATTTCGAAAGGACAACC
>JAAAKL020018222.1:0-10315 GCA_010016065.2 Carybdea cf. marsupialis auct. non (Linnaeus, 1758)
TCGTGACCAGTGTGTACAGAAAACCTACATTTTATGGTCAATACATTTCTTGGACTTCTTTCTGCCTGAAAACATGTAAGATGCATCGCATCAAAACCTTGGTTCATTGTGTTTTCATGATTTTTTTCAAAGGAAAAATTACAGGCAGAAATCGATTCATTAAGGCAGACTTTTTATCTAACAGCTATCCCGAAGATGTCGTTGATTTTACCATCTAGGCTAAATTATTGCAGTTATTGAGTTAGAAACCTTTTGGGCCTAAGAAATAATATGGTATTTTAAATAACCATGGCTTTATAAGGTTTCACCTCAATTCAAAACCGGATAAAAAATGCTGTAGAAAAGAGTTTTAGTGCTTTTAAAGACCATGGTAGTTTATACTAGTAAGAAAGTGTCCCAGTTAACCATAAAGACTTTTTGCTTTCCACAAATAGCAGCATTGTAGTCTACTCATTTTCTTGCAAATTGGAGCCTGGCTATGTCGGCCACGTGGCTTTAATGTTAGTTGACAGAATTAAGCTGCATGTTTCATCCAGTATTCACCAAGCATTAGCTCCTACAAGAAAAAACCACCTTGGGTTTCAAAATCCAAAGTACCACTAAGTAATGTGACTCTGCCATAGGGCAGCACTTGCTTGAAAACCCAGACTGTGCCAAACTGTATACAGGCAATTGCTTTCACATAATTGGTGAAGCTAGATCTGCTTTCACTTGGCCATTGTAGGATCTTTTCATATCAAAGCAAGGAGGCTGTTTCTTTTTAGACAGAAAGAATTTGTCTTCTCATTGGGCCTTTTCAGTTAGCCATTCAGCTTCACGGACACTGATTAGTCAAAACAACACCAATGTGGCAGTCAGAGCTCTGATTGGCTATTTTGTAAAACACAGTTGGGTAATTGATTCCCCTTTCAGGTTTTTTCCCAATGATTTCGTAGTCTGAGCAGGGTTAGAGGAGAAAAGCTTTAAATTACAAAATGAATTCTCTATTTCATGCAGTTTTATTTTTCTGTACCATCAACAATCATGAAAGAGAGGATTCCTACACTGCACATTAAAGCAGATTAAGTTAATGCAAAGTATTTGTATAATTCTTAGAGAATCCATATAATTTTGTTGTTATTTTAGACCATTGTTGCTTTAGGTAGAACATACATCAGTTGCTATTCATGATTGCTTGACAATGACATCTCTATGATGTCAAAGTGTTGTATCAATTTTCTTCCGTTAATTGATCTTACACTATACAATTCTTTTATATAAACTGAGAATAAATATTACTAAAGGCTAGAACATCACATATAACTAAATGTCGAGTAAGCTAAAAGAAAGCCTGGGGAAAAAAGAAAATTAAATTTACAAATGAGGTACACACAACTACGCAAGTGCAACGTGCATTGTTTTATCTATTTCCCAACATGTATTGTTTTATCTATTTCCCAACATGCATTGTTTTATCTATTTCGCAACATGCATTGTTTTATCTATTTCGCAACATGCATTGTTTTATCTATTTCCCAACATGCATTGTTTTATCTATTTCCCAACATGCATTGTTTTATCTATTTCCCAACATCACATGCCCTACAATGCATAGCAAATTTTTTTAAACATTTTAGTAATGGAGAAGAATACGAAGGAGACTGGGTGGCAGGACAGAGACAAGGACATGGAATCATGAAGTTTGACGATGGCAGCATCTATGGAGTTAGTAGTGTTTGGTGTTTAATATCACCCTTGGTTGATCAATGTATATTTGTTTGTTTTATATTTGATTGTTTTGATGCTTCTATACTGTAAATCCTTTATGTAGTCTTTAGTATTGTTTAGCCCCCACCCTTTGAAGAAGCCTGTATCTAAAATTACTGATAAAAATATCCCCTCATCACATTTTGCCCATGGGAATGATTAGAATTTTTATGCCGCAAAAAATAAAAACCATACCAACTAGCCCTCCGTTATGGCTAAAATGGTGCTCCATTAATTTGTTTAGTGTTGGGGGTACTCTAAATAGTGTAAAGAAATGAAAACACATTTTATTTGAAAGGAAATTAAATAGAAGAACTTCAAAATATCAATATGATCCATACTTCAATTGATTTGATTTTTCTCCATTCCTCACATACCTATTGGAAGAAAAGTGCTCTTTACACACAAAAACTGCAAAATTTGTATGTATTTACAGTGACTGGGAAGCTAGTGTGTATGCAAATACTGACTTCGTAACTTGATCATTCTTGCAGTTTGTGAAATACATGAATTTTCTCCTGAAAGATCTGAAGATATTTTTGCTTCGTCAAAATTAGGATCGTTTCCCCCTCCATTTTAAAATCATTCTTTTCACAGATTAAGGTGGTTTTACAAATGCCCATTGTTCATGGGACTTGTTTGTGAAGCATGGAGTACTTTAAGATTGGATGCCCGCCCTCAAGTCACCAATGGACCTTCCGTGGATCAAACCCTTGGCCTTTTGTAATGAAGGCAAGGACCTTGTCCACTTAGCCATGGCAGCTCGAAAGAATCAGTATCAATTGATTAATGTAAACTAAATCTTGTTTGAAATGTCTGTTCATTCAGCCCTTGGCTGCAATTACTGTTCAAAAAAAACCTTTTAAAATTCTATTGTTTTATTACTCATTTAAAGCCTGACTCTTAGTAATTTATTTTTCATCAAGCATTTGCACTTGTGTATCTTATTTTTTTAGGGACAATGGAGAGCAAATGAATTTGATGGACAAGGGTCATATATTCACTGCTCAGGGTGCTCTTATGAAGGTATCTGGAGAACTGGAAGACCAGAATGTAAGCAGTCATCTGTCATTTGTATATTTCAAGTCTTGTACTGTATATACCAAGAAGGCTAACTTAGTCATTATAGAGCAGCCCTAGCAATGGTAAGGTTAATGGTTTGATTCCACATCTATCCATTAATTTGAAAGTTCCCACTGTGAACCCAGCAGGACATCTTTGACCTTCCCAGCAAGGGTGGGGTCCTTGTTTGATTCCATGTAAGCATATATTGACTCTTACTGACATCTGTCAGCTTTTTATGGATTACCAACATCTTTCTATTGTTGAAGAAAAATTATTTGTAGCAACTGCTGCCCTCGTCGCCTGCTGTTCATCACTGATCTGTTGAAGTACCTTGTCACTTTCTTCACCATGCTGTGGGTCAAGGCATGGGAGTCCCTAACAGATCACATACTCCTATGCTCTGTAGCAGAATATGGGTCAAGTTATCACATTACAGAAAATGTGTCACCATTTGGATGCAAATGTGGAGCCCACCCAGTTGCAGGTTTGAGTTCCATTGGTGATATACCATCATCGTCTTATTCAAGCCTTTTGAAATCCTCCTAGCAACTCTGTTGTGTTCCAGTATACAGGCATTTTGATTTGAAACGTCCAAGTACAATTTTTTCTTACTTACGTACATTACCCGATTTTCAACCTTTACAATGATTTGACCACCAATGCCTCTTCCGCACCTCGCACTCGATGGCTGGATGTCGTCGCCAAAGATCTGCAATCCTGTGGAGTGCCTTTATCTCAAGCGGAGCAGCTCGCTGCCGATCGTCAGAACTGGCGAACACTTGTGTTGCAAGTTGGCTCTACGCACCGCACGGTGCTCGAGGATTAGTGAGTGTGAGTGCCTCTTCTGCCACCTCAGTAGTTACAATGAAGACCTTGTCTTGAGAAATATAGTGGCGCACGAGCAGTTATGTTGCCAAGATGGCCCATTGCTGAATTATTGCATGACTTGAAGTTGTTTCAGTGTGCCACATATTGCGAAATACTCCTAGAAACTATTTCCAAATGAATGCCGGAAAATGTATCAAGTAATCTACAATAAATCAACCGAAATCAACCCTCATAAATGTTTGATGAAGCAAAGCAAGGGAAAAAAGAAACACTACTGACAGAGAAAAGGAATTGAAATGTGTTTATCACATACGTGCAAAGCAGAATCTTAAAGGATGAGCAAGAAAGACAAAGTCAAACAAATGCAAGTACACTTATTTACATCTCATAAACTTTAACTTTAAAAAGCTAAAAACAAAACCCAAAATGTCAGCTGGTGAATCAAAGAAGAAAACCGCAAGCCCGTTTAACTGGCAAAGATTTCGAAGAGAAACTAGAGAAATAGAAAATATGTTATTGCCCTGTAATAGACACACGCATTTGCGACACACGCATTTGTGACACACGTATTTGAGACATACGCATTCAAGACATGCATTCGAGACACACGCATTTGAGGCGCACACATTCGAGACACGCATTTGAGACTCATGCATTCGAGACACACATTCGAGACACACATTCGAGACACACATTCGAGACACACATTCGAGACCCGCATTTGAGACTCATGCATTCGAGACACACGCATTTGTGGCACACGCATTTGAGGCATACGCGTTCAAGACACACGTATTTGAGACTCACGCATTCGAGACACATGCGTTCGAGACATACGCGTTCAAAACACATGCATTCAAGACACACGCACTTGAGACACGCATTTGTGACACATGCAGTTGAGACATACGCATTCGAGACACACGCATTCGAGACACACGCATTTGAGACACACACATTTTAGACACACACATTCGAGACAAACGCATTTGTGACACACTCATTCGAGACATGTGTGCCACTAGCTAGTCTACGTGACCTATGATAACAACATTATGACAACACTGATCTCTACACTGAATAGAGCATCTTCCGTCTCAAAGCAAGGTCAGTCGTTGGACGCCATTGTAGTCCCTATCAAGCAAAACGTATAAAGAATGCTACGTAACGTGACGGACCTTCCCTCTTTATTTTAACTTCTGGGGACTAGTATCCGTGACCACACTTTTTCGCTGTTGGAAACAATGTGATTGCTCGATCCAGTGTTTTTTAGAGATCAGTGGATGACAACGATGGTAACTTACTCTATTTCTGTAATGGCATATTAGATTCAAATCCTCCACCAGAGGACATTGAACGCCAGCTCTACGCAATTTCAGTGTCTTCTCCATGTGACTTAATCATAGAAGGACTGACCATTATTCTGTCCAAAACCAATTGAAAGCTGCAGAGATTCATCGAGAAGTGAGGATTTGTAGTATTTCAGGTGAAATACTTAAGAGATAGGCAACTCCTATGCCGCTGAAGTTCTTGAGGACTGCTCATAATTTTAGTCATCATTGTCTTGATTTGTTATCAATAGATGTGGCGATTGAGATGAAACTCTCTCAATTTTCCCCTTGCAGTGGAAGCAACGAAACTTGTCATCGTCGGGGAGCCTTATATGGAGATTGCACAAGGGGAACTCATTAATTTTGAGGTGCAGTGCTTGACTGTTGATGGTGAAATTCCTCCCGGTTAGTAGTATTAAGTTCTGTTTAATTCACTTAGCATATGGATACAGGGTTTATACGGTCAGGAACAATTAGAAAAAAACTGCTTTTATGAAAAGTCAGGATACGTCATGAAAGGTCAGGAAATTTTGTTGAAACTTGAAGAAAGTCAGGAAAAAGTCAGTTTGGTGTTTACCATATTTGTGAACATTAGTTCTCAACCCTCCGAACATTAGAAAAGGGAGGCACATAGCCATGCTCGTGGAGGTTGGAGCTCGAGAGTTGGCAGAGAAGTAGGTTATCGATGATGAGGTTCGGAATATTTATTATATGCTAATGTACGGCGGTAATACAGAGTTCCATGTATTCGGGGACTACTAAAGAAACTCAGACCGGATCTCTTGTCTCCTAATTTGATGTATTCTCTAGTGCAGTCATTCTTAACGGAGCAGATAGTGCCCCAAGTGGGCATTTGGAATCCCAGGGGGGGGGGCGTTTTGAAATTACGCCATTTTACCCTCAGTAAAATTCAACCAGATGTGAAGTCTCTAGCTGCGGCTCATCAAGCGCAGGGATCTCATTAAGCATGCTGAGACTATCACACCGACACTAACACTGTTGCTATCGTGCCATAATAAAAATATACAGTTGCATATTCATGTATTGTTTTCCTTGTTGTCAGGTTGGTGGAGGGCATTTTCAAAATTTTTAACTGATATGTGGGTTTCCTAACGGTGTTAATTGGACTGTGTGTAACATGTGACTTTCCAAAGAGGGAGGTGTTTGCTTCAAACTTGAAAACCTTCCAGCGGTGGACATTTTGTTTACCGTTAGAATGTGGTACATGAAAATGTAAAGATTCAAGATGCGATTTTACCACATTTCGATGTACAAGAAGGAGACACATCGAGATAGTATTGTATTGTCAAATCTGATTGTCGCATTTTGGTTTTCAAATTCAAGGCGTGTTAATTTCCTAGAAGTTATCCCAACCCAACTTTAGTTGAAATAAGATGTTTAAAAATCTAACTTTCACAAATTTCGATATGCAGAGACTAGTTACCCAGGTGTCGTAATTTATCTCTAAAACGCTAGACGATTTATTTTTTCTGTATATTTTATGCAACGTAGATTGAGGGATCGATTTTAACCTTGAAATTCTGGATTCTTGTCAACGTAGGAGAAAAAGAGTCAGAGCCCACTTTCAATTAGTCTCAGCAATGGCGTGCTTTAGAGTTTAAAGGTTTTATGCTCATTTTCAACTGTTTGATGATGAGATAGCTTATACCTTAAAAGTTGGTAACGCATCCGACAGAGAGTGAACAAGGCTATGCGACTTTTCTTGATGGGTGACATTTATCAAGTTTTTTAACCTGAAATTTCGTTTTATTAGAGAGCAGTCTGAAAAAGTGGCAGGTGTTAAATTAGGAAAATGTAATTCAAATGATCATTGATCATTGATCTTGAAAGATCTCTAAATGCGGCGCTAGTTAAAACGTGATATTTAAAACGTGATATTTAAAACGTGATATTTAAAATACCGAGGCATTTGCTTCAACCAGGAGACCCCTGTCCTTACGGTATTGATATCTGGTAAAATCTAAGGAGACTTGATGTCGAACATGTCATGTAGTAGGGTGACTTATTTACTGTAGCTAGACACTTTTACATGCAATTGAATTTACTTGAAGAATAGTGATTATATATGCATACATTTTGTTATCTCTTGTTCCCCTCTCAGAAACCGGTAGAACTTTGCAAGTTGTGGCTGGCTGTCGGATGAAAGTGCCATCAGTAAAGAGTTCATCGTCAAGGGGTACACCTAATAAGGATGACGGAGTCGATGACGTTGGGCAGGAAGATACGCTGACTGTATCTTTCGAAACTCCATTGTAAGTACAAATGCCAATTTCTTGGCCAAAATCTGAGATCTTGTAATACGCATTCCTTCCGTTGCTGTTGGTAGTGAAATACGATCCCATCTCTCAATTCATCCGCTGACTCTTCACTTATTCAGGTATTTTGTGTAAGAAATGAAACTGCTTATGATCAAACTAGTTTAATATACATAAGGTAGAAGTTTTTTCAACGAGTGACAACAGAATATTTTAATTAATCTGTCCGTTTGGAAAAATCTTTGATTTCTAACTAAAGTTTTGCAGCCTAGCGGCCGCTACTTGGATTCGATTGCCTACTTATTAAAGCCTCAAAAAACGTCGTAGCCCCGCACGCTTCCATTTATCTTCCGTTTTGGAGTCGATTATGATTACACAAAAAAGTGGGCTTGGTACAGACCCCTGAAGGAGTCCTGCATTTGCCGCAAAATATCATGCCAAGGCCCTCATTTTCGTCTCATGGCACCCAGGTAAGTGTTGTCGTGCGTTTGGGAGTCATTGAATACACAAGAAAAGTGGGCTTGGTACAGATTCCTGAAGGAATCCATCATTTGCCACAAACTATCATGCTAAGGCCCTCATTTTGGTCTCATGGCACCCAAGTAAGTGTTCTCGTACTATTGGGAGTCATTGAATACACAAAAATGTGGGCTTGGTACAGACCCCAGAAGGAATCCAGAATTTACCACAAAATACCATGTTAAGGCCCCTTATTTGTATCTCATAGCACCCAGGTAAGTGTTCTCGTGCGTTTGGGAGTCATTGAATACACAACAAAGTGGGCTTCATACAGACCCCTGGTGGAATATTGCATTTTTCGGGTAACCTGATTATGAGGCTTGCAGTTAGGTTCCGCGGCATCCTGAAAGATCTTACATCAAACTTCAATACCTGCCGTTCCTTGTAGTTCCACCCTACTTTGGTCGATCCCCTTGTACGTTTTCAATAATTCAAAGACCACACTTTGCTTACTATACCTTTTTCTACCCTTAAATACCTACAGAAATGCGAAACAAATAACCGCAACTGTGTTTCCTTTCGAACCTCAGCCAATTCGTTCCTTTATATGTTCGTTGAAGCCCAATAACTTTATCTTGCAGATGTTTGTGTTTTACTGATGCTTTTTATGTCTCAGATAACAAAACGTGGATCTTTTCCAACCTTACAGTCGTCGTGAACTGGAACTGGCATCAAGATGAATACTTGCTGCCCCATTTCGTTCTAGCCAACATTACAGAAAAGAACTTATTCCCTGATATTACTATGTGAACTAACCTATAGCATTTATCAAAATCTTACATCAGATTTCGAGAATAATTTTCAGGATGTTAAGGGATGGGGAAGATAGTGGTTAATGTCCTTACAATACAGGGAGAAGGCAACACATATCGTTTAATAGAACTGAATACTTGATGAACCCTTATCTTCATGCAAAACAATTCTGATGAAGTTGGTTGGTCTCACGTTGTCTCCATATCTTTATTGGGGTCTTAATATATATATATATTAAAAAATCTGCTTCTCTTAAGGTAGGTTCTTGGTATCGTGTTAAGCAGTACATTAACATACATACAGAACATGTCTGTACCTTAGAAACTCCAAACTTTGCTCCTATTCGTTTGCCAGAGTAACTTGATCAGTGATGGTCTAGTTATATAGGTACTATAATGGGGTTTCGATGAACTTTAGCCCGCTGTTCCATTCTCAAGACCTCGATTTGTTGCATCGAGCATGACTCTTTTCTCTCCATGTATTCATCGTCATGGCGTCCACAATTTTTGAAATCTTTGTATCCCTCTGTTTTCGTCTGATACTCCTTATACCACAAAATCGACAGAATGGAACAAGAAAGGGAAGGAATGAAACTTATACCCAAATGTTTTCTAAATAGCTAATAAGTAGAATCCGGGGTAGCTGTTTCCTTGTATGAGCTGATACTTGACGAATGCAAGATGGAACATACTCATGGTGATCTTAATTAGCAGGCCTATTCACCATAGCGCTGGCTCTGAAGCTGGGGGTCCATTTAGAAATTGGTACTGTTGATTATAAGATCTCTCTAATCTCACATTAAACAGTCAGATTGCCATTGCTGAAATGGTTAAGCAGATATTATTAGATAATATTGTTAGATACTATTTTCGGTTACCTAATCCTTATCATATGTAGTTGGGACACTTTTTCTAGGGAATTTTAGGGTATGTAGCACGGCCAACTGCTTAATACTTCTTGGTATTGGGGCAATTCTGCCGCACATTCCCATTACATCTCAAAAATCCCTGGTTCACGTTGAAGAAAACTTATGAACTCAAACTGTTGTTTGTTTGTTATCAACGGTTAATCGATCAAGTTTATGTGTCATACGCATGCGTGAGACCACAGGGTTTCGAACGTGTCAAATTGAAGAAATGATTTGGAATCAGTAGGCTCCCAGTTTCAGAGCCAGCTCTATGGTGAATTGGCCTGCTAATTAAGATCGCCATGAACATACTGCTTAAAAACTGCCTCGCCAAACGTAACTCTTGAAGGGAAAAAGAAGACTTTGCAGTTCTTACCTTACCTTTTAGCTTAGATTTTGTACTCTGAGGAGTGGAAGACAAAAAACATTTCAAATAGAAAGATGGTTTTTCTACTTTCTACCATTTTACTTTTCTGTATAACTATCAAATATTTGAATATATAAAGCGACGGTACACCAAAGAGAAGATTGGAGATATGAAAAAAGTTATACAGCTAAGAGCTATGATAAGAGCTGTATAGTTTTCTATTTCCTTTTACGAGCTATATTTCTTGTATTCGCCAAGTATCAGCTCCTACAAGGAAACAGCCACCTTGTGTTTGTCAGATTGATTATTTTAAGATCACAGTTACTTATAGTTTCATCATCCCTTTTTATGTTCAATTCTGACGGTTTGGTGCTTTAGGGGATTTAGAGCCGCTGTGGTCTAGTGGATAAGTTCCTGACCTTCAGATCTAGAGGGTTAAGAGGGCCAGGGTTCAAATCCCGAAAGGGCCATTGGTGATGTCAGGAAGGGCAGCCAGTCTTAAAGTGCTCTATGCTCCAGTAAC
>JAAAKL020018223.1:0-10315 GCA_010016065.2 Carybdea cf. marsupialis auct. non (Linnaeus, 1758)
TACGTACATATAACAGTTCTTTATTATATTTATCTGTTTATGTGTTTATTTTTCTTATCTTATTCATCTACTTATTTTATGTGATATGTCTTGAAAGATTTCTACTCAAAATTTGACACTTTGAAATTTTAACGTTTGGGGGGCATGCCCCCCGGCCCCCCTCTGGATCCGCGCCTGGCTAGTAGCTAGAGCTTTGGTGGATAAAGTGCAACTGAGTATCCTTACAAACCCTTAATTCTTCTAGCTGATATGAATGTAGACAAGGCTATCAATTCAACCCAGATTTAGAAATGATTGATTATAAATAGATCTCGTTTGAGAGATTATTTTAGTATAGCTGTAGTGAACCGTGGCACTTTGTAATAAGAAAAATTAAACCATCATTGTTAGTTCTTTGTTATATTTTTTATTTAGAAGTAACTCGATTGATAGGGTTTGGTCAATTGTGGCAAGACAAGGCTATACTTGCAGTATCTTTAACGACGTTTGTGGCTTACCAGCAACACGCCCTTTCAAGGTCAAATCTGACAGTTCATGTTTGATATAATTTACTTCACCTAGCCAGCTGCTCTGTACGCTGTGTACCGTGCTATGTGTGCTAAAAGGATTAATAGGAGACATCTCATTAGGTAAGAGTGTTTCTTCTATTGCGTGTCTTGGTTTTGAAAATCATTACCAGGGGCTTTACAAATGAACGTCTAAAGCAAAGTACGCTGTTTCTGTATGGCGCCATTTCTCTTTCAGTTATATTGAAAGGGCGCTTTTATGACCGACATTTGCGCCGTATCTCTGGCCGTCCTTTGACAATTGTTTCTGACCTTTAGGAGTGAAGGCACACAGCAGCCAGTGGTAGCCTATTTGTGTTTTTTGCCATCACAGCACCTTCCTGTTTTACTCCTTGGTACGGTGAAGCAAATTAGATTTCATGCCATGCTGAAGGATATTACATCGTGACCGGGACTCGAAACTCGCAATCCTGGGACTCGGCCACCTCCACGTCTGATATATTCGTCGTGGTCGTGAGTAATTTATGCTCCTTCAAATCCGAGGACAGATTCTTAAGGGCTAAAATCATTATTAGGTTTCGTATAAAGCAATTTTTCGTGAAGGCGTTGTCAATTTTTTCGTCTTCTTTACTGATCTTCCAAGTTAAGCAACCATATAACAAGATTGTTAAGACTGGCACCTGACAAGAGCCTGGCCTTAGTGATTCTGGTGAAACTGCTTCAGTTCTGTATCTGCTTTTGGCGACCAAGAGATGCTCTTTCTTTCGCCTATCTGCCGGACATCAAGTTTATGTCTGGAGTATATAGTATATTCCTCTGTGCGTCTGCAGCCATCTTTATATTGTTTGTGTAACGAAAGGAATGAGAAAAGGAAGTATACGTCATCATCTCACAGAAGTAGTTTATTTGTTTATGTGTTAACTATCTGTTGCTTGTTTTTATTAAAAGTGGTATCTATCTTGTGGGCGTATATTTTTGTATAGTTTTGACAGGGATGAATAATGACAACAGAATTAATAACGGCCGGCGCTAAACATTGTGATTGCGGCATTACGAGCGAGGGAAATGGTATCGGGGGTTATTTCTAATGTGTAATGGGAACAGTAATGATCATTTAATTGATGAACTCTACGTATAAGGTTATAGCAGACAGACATACCCAACTGGATGCAGTTAACATTTCCTTATGATGCTTGTTTTGAAGGATCGGGGTCCGCGACCAGCGTGAGTGAGAGAGGCAAAGACGACATCTTTAGTACCTTGAAACAGGAAAAGATATAATCAAAACCATAGCGTTCGTTCACAAACTAGTAAACATACCAACTTAACTAGTGGCAATTTTTATTTTGCCACTAGAGCCTAAAACGTTTTTTGTTATGTTCGAGGTTTTTTTTATCCAACTCTGGTAATAAATCGTCACAAATTCATATCAGATCGGATTCGGTCCTTTGGTTCCAATAAATAGGCGTACTCTGGACCAATGTAACCATTCACAAAACTGCATATTGCTGTATATCTCAACGAAATTGTCTATATTTAGTTCATTTCTGCTGGGACCGTACCATGCCGTGCCGCAGCCCTCCCAGAAAGATTCCTTGTAAGACTCTTGATCCATTTTTAGTTTTTCTGAATTGTCTTTTTACAGTAAGCCTACCGCGTACTGCAAAGTGATTAAATAGTTTCGGATTTCCTGCTCATGCAGTCATATACTAGCTCTTCTTTGCATTGGTTATTGATCAATGGTCCATGTTGCTTTTCTTTGACATTTATTGAATCTCTGGCTCTGTAAGTTGGGTTATTGAAAATGCTACTTTGTCGAAGTTTGAAAAATACCATAATGTCGTTACTTGAAAAAAAGGAAATCATCAAGGAAAGGCTGCTGCTTCAGCTTCACATTTCTATTTATCAATTACACATTAAATTTTCAAGGACCATGGTTTTCCTTCCTTTCATCGACATTCATTAACAGTGCCTATAAGCAAACGTTACCGCTCTAGTTCCGCCGTTAATAGTATTACATTCAGCCGCCATTACCGTTTGGTACATTGCGGGAAATAACGGATACGTCCCCTACGAACTCCAGAACGTGAACAGGAAGTAATCCTTGTTATGCTGTTATATTTACCGCGCTCATCTCTGCCAGAGCTAACTGCGATGTTTTCTGTGAAAACATTTTATTATAGGGGAAAGGTAAGATTTTGTGATTCGCTTTTTATTGGAAGGCAGTCAGGCGCGGCCCCATCATTTGGAGGGTGGTTTTAAGGTATATGAAATACTACGCCTTATCTTAAATAGTCTCACCCATATTGGGAAACGATATCAAGAGGAAAGCCATTTGGTTAAACCACTGTGATTAGGTTTGGAATGTTTACGCACCAGGATGTGTTCATCGGAGTCATGTCACCACTTTTATACCTCCAAGAGATGGAATAGACACAAAACGCGGCAAGATTATACTATTATTTTCCAATTTATATCACATATTTGATGATTATGTACTTTTGCCGCGTAGCCCTGTTCTGACAAACAGAGGACGCAAGAAGACTGAAAAGCTTATCATGACACGAGTCGTAGAGAAGGAGCGTGGGAATGTGTATCACGAATGGTGACTAAAAACAGTTTCATGTCTCTTAAACAAGCAAACTACATGAAACTAAAAAATTTTCATAATAATTCAAGTCTTTTCAACCACGTCATTCAATATCAACAACCTGTTTTTTGGTGTTCCACAGGTGTAGGATGTTAAGAAACACTCTGAGGGCATTATAAATGGATAAGGCAACACCTAATAATTTGTAGTAGTATCTTCCTTTATTAAAGCAAAAGAATGTGATTACGTAATTAGAGAAATGTTAACTGAAAACAGCAGAAAGAAGTAAGAACAAACTAACTAAAAATCATCCGTTTGCTACTCCGTATTTCCTTGAATCAGCGCCGCCCTCGAATACAAATATCCTCTAAAAGGGAAGATTATCTATCGCATACTGCCATGGAAATAACTGCTGACCATAGGTCCACAGAATCAAGCAAA
Organism: Carybdea cf. marsupialis auct. non (Linnaeus, 1758); assembly: GCA_010016065.2. Classification (NCBI taxonomy): domain Eukaryota; kingdom Metazoa; phylum Cnidaria; class Cubozoa; order Carybdeida; family Carybdeidae; genus Carybdea; species Carybdea cf. marsupialis auct. non (Linnaeus, 1758). Next base: position 3,538 of record JAAAKL020018223.1, read on the forward strand.
TATACTGGACAGAAAGGATTGAAAGAAGTAGGGTTCTTAGTAACATTTTGGCTACCGTTGGGTAAAGGCTATCTATCTCATATTGCCATGGAAATAACTGCTGACCATAGGTCCACAGAATCAAGATAATATACTGGACAGAAAGGATTGAAAGAAGTAGGGTACTTAGTAACATTTTGGCTACCGTTGGGTAAAGGAAATGATTGACACCGTCGGTAATAATTTCATCAAAAGACGCAAGCATAAGTAGTACACATCACAAAACAGCTAATAATTCGGCTATTATATAAATCGAAAAGAACCAGACACATCATCAGAACGAGGGGGAAAAATTCTATCAGACATGTTTGGTGAAAAAAAATTTTGAGGTCCAGTGTCCCCTTAAGACACACACACACCTGGTATTTGTCATGACGTTGGCAACGGCCTTATCATATTTTTGGAATAACTGCAGTAGAAAATTCTATTAGCCTTTCTATATTTATTGTAATGGCTCTACCTTCCAAAGCACTTTTTAAAAATTTTGAATAGACTTTGTACAGAGGCATTCTTTAAGAAAGGATAAATGTTCCTACTGATAAACGCCCCTCATGGAATAGGCACGCTCGTTAATAAACACCCCCTTAAATAGGCGCCCTTTACGGTAAGAGTGTTCAATCTAAGCAGCGAGCAGTTATTCAGTGGACAACCGAAAAGGTCGTTATTTAATATATGAGTATGTGTCCTCGTGGAAATTGTTACCTTGTGAAGAAATTGAGACCACATATGTCGAAATCTGTTACATAAACGTTCACATCAATGCTAAATTCGAAGAAGATGGTTTATATCCTTGCATTCGTAAGCAGAGTATTCGTATTCGGAAGCAGAGTAAGAAGAGTATTGTAATTTATTGGATCTTTGTTATGGGATTCCGAGTGTGCAAATATCAGCTGGAATGGATTGATATGTTATTTAAGTAGATGAAGTTTATTTTTGGATAAATTAGTCCATTTGATTACTCCCCCTTGTAAATACATCAGATTGGCCAGATTTGAAAAATGTATAGCCTTTTGATGGTAAGATGTGCTAACTCGGCCCACAGTTTGCATAAAAAATTCATTCATACGCAACTACAAAGTTATTTAGTTTACTTCGTTAAATTCTGCGATTGATTGATAAGGCTGTTAATTTATTAATTTAGTAAGTATTGATATGGGTTCCACTCAAAATATACGAGCATCCAGTGGCATCTGTGAACAGCTGAAACGTTCTTTATCGATTCTTGATACAGATACTTTGACGGATACTTCAATAAGACTATTCAACAGTAATGTACGTTCTCATGTTTTTTTTTAACACTTTGGGGGTGCGGATGTAGGACGGGGGAAGAGAGGCCTCGGCTTTATCTTAATTGGCTTTAATGTTGGGTAAACTTCGTGCTCTTTTTCTTAAAAATTTCGTGTAAAACAGGCATGTAAGAAGCTGTCTCTGACTTCACGAAAAAATGGGTCTTGACGCAATCATCCTTCTCCACCTGCCAGGATCGCTAATCCATAAAGATTTAAATTGCCAAGTGTAACTCGGTTGTAGGGCGATTCACCCTGTTAACAACTAGAAACATGAAGGCGCGTGACCTTCACTTCGATATCGACCTTTAAAGGAGCTTCTGGAAACTTTTTCTGAAGCAGGTACCACGTATGGTTTAATGCAAACATTTTCACATAAGGTATACATTTTAGGTTAGCTGTTAAAAACATCATTATTGAGCAATAAAAGTGATTCAAATTTGAATGGTTTGTGAATATTGCACCTGCATGTGAGCGTGTTTGTATGGTTCAGATTTGCGTGGTTAAACACTACAGTTTCTAGGCAAGCTATTCAGAAACCGAAGTTGAAAATAGGATGAGGTCATATTCGGCCAGTTCTTCATTTCTTCATAGCGAACATTGGCAAGTTCCGCTTATAGCTTATTGTTGACTCTTTCGTCGACGCAGTCACGTGGAAAGGACGTCCTCGGGCAACCGTCGTGTCAGCGACATGTCTTCTTGAAAGAACTTCTTTAGTTCCGTGTTTCATAAGTTGCTTACGAACGTTTATCGACGGCTTGGCCAGTGGATCGGCACGCCCTCGCTTTGTGTTGTGACAGTAAAGCGAGCTACTGTCTGGACAGATTGTAAAGGAGATTTGAAGGCAGTGTCATTTCCTCTTTTCGGTCACTAATCGGAAATGGGCAATTAAAGCACATTCGGAGAGTTGTCAACAAACTTTATCTAGAATTGTAGCTGATTACGTCGTGAGTATTAAAATCAGAGTTTCTTTGTTTGTACAGAGGTATAGAAAGACTAACGGATTGGGGTAGGACTCATGTTCGTCCTTATATAAAGCGAGGAATTGGGAAAGATTGTAGTCAAGTTGCATACATCGATAGTGTGCACACGATAAAACAGAGGGATATTTAACGACGTCTTTTGTGTTTGAATAACAAAAAGTTGGGTAATCGTTGCTGTTGATTGAGCATCAATAATACGTTATTCTCAGGAGATGAGAATGGTCAACTTTAGCGAGACTCTAAAGCAAATGGCGAAAGTTGGAGGTAAAAGACGATTTTATCAACAAGCTGACCGCGAGCCATCGTTTCTCCTCAAATGTCTGGATGTCAATGGATTTGAAGTTTCAAATACATCAAGCAAGGATGCTGCTCGAGTTCTTCGTGGAGCTTTAAGGAAAGGGAACAACAACAGAGTTGATGTATGTGTGCTGTTATCACCAGTGGAAGGAGTCAAAGTCTTAAGCAAGAATGGAGAAGAACTTATTAAGCACAGAATTCAAGATATTGCTTACGGTGGTATGGATTCGAGTTATCCTGAGTACTTCATGCTGGTTAGTAACTATAACGATAGTTTAAAATGTTACATTTATAACTGCCAAGACATTCATCAAACCAGAATGGTTTTAATGTGCCTTAATAAAACATTTGAGAGCTTAAAAGATATGGTGGAAAATAACAATGTTTGCCAGGCAAGTCCTGATGACCATCAAAATATGAAAGATAGTATTGCAGAGGAGATTCTAAGAACTGGCGAAGTTTCTGTCCAATCATACGAAAAAGCTCCTACGAAAAGTAATAAATCGGACTCATCCGTTACAGGTGTTACAAAGTCAGAGAAAAGCAATTTTCTTACTGTACCATCGCCGACTGAAACTTCGTCATGGAAGCTTAATTGGCCGAAGAAGCTGCTGGGACAGCGAAGAAGCTGGACCTATGAGCCAGTGGACGATGATGACGAGGAAGGAAAAAGGCTCCTTTGATCATACTTGACAGTGCAAAATTGTGAAAGATAAGCAATCTATTTTCAGATGTAGACACGGAAACTGCTAGGTAGAGCTGTTCCTACGGCAATTTTGTACTCATTTTGAGGTAAAGTAATGATTAGTAGACCAGAAGAAAAGTATTTATTTGTTTCGAAGATAAAAGTGACACAAATAGTATTCTCGTTTCGTTTCTGCATCAGCGAGCAAGGTTTTTTATAGCATTGAATAGCACCAGTGAGTTGTAATATCTTCCAGCACAAAGGAGCTCAATTCTTTATGTTTTTGTGTCACTATATATTGGTCGATCACTGAAATTTCCCATTTAGGATAAATGTTGACTTACATCTGTTATTTTACAAATTCCAGAAGGTGTTATTTAAGACGTAGATCGATGTATTACTCAAGAATACAGAATATAACATATTGTTGAAAGGTCTGCGGTCGTAACATGAATAAAATATCTAATTTATGTATATTTAAACTACGATGAATGTACAGTTAGTTTTAATAGTCACATAACAAGGGTTAAGATCTCAGCTCCATGGAGCTTAGCTTTAGGTCGGGATTCTGAGAGGGTATTGTCATTGTATTTATTTCTCACGCTGGGCGTTCGACCTAAATCAACTTACATGGTGATTAATCAAAGATGCTATGATATTTAAAGAGATATAGAGGATATTACAGCAGTAAAAGGGTTAATGCCATAGAATTAAATGTAGGAGAGTTGTCTTGCAGTAGGCCTATAGGCCACTGTTGAAAGTTGTAATAGAACTCTTGGCTCATGTGTTTGGTGTGACCGGTAAGATTAGTCCAACTTCAAGAATGAAAACGCAGCGTGATAAATCTTTTAACATCATTAGGTTTAAAAGGTCTGTTTTGCAGAATTTAAGGTTTCTCGTAACTATGTAGTCTAACATAGCTACATGGAAAAAGGAGTGAAATACTATGTTTTGATAACTTAAATTGATGATAGCAATCGCTTTGTAGTCGTAGATGTCGCACCATACAGATAAATGTATCGCTTCCTTAATGTAAATATTGTTACCTCGCTTTTCACTTAGTGAGGGTTGTTTCAGATTTTCTTATATTGTTTGTTTGGATATAAATAATGATAGAACTCTCGTTGATAACTAGCGCTGTTTTCTATTGTTTTTCATTTTACATGTTCGCACGATACTGTCTTTCTCAGACAATCAGCGTGAGTTAGCATTGTTGACTGCTCATTTCTTACCAATCGAAGCCAGACATGACTTGTGAAACTAGAAAACATCACACATTGACCTACAATGAGTTGTCATTATACGTACCTATCGAGGTGGCAAGTGTGTTTGAGAACTGCATATGCTGCGCGTTGATGTCACCTTACGGTAATATTTGAGTACATTTGACAGAATATACCTTAAGTTTCGCAGAGGTGACGATTCAATAGACGACAACGATCCTGGCGTGAGAGCCATGGGCAAGAGTTATCGAGCCGTCATCTCCAAATTTTAGCTTTCGCAAGTAGGCTGACGTGACAAGGATTTAAAAGGACTGGTCGTTCTAAGCTTACTTTACATAAAGGTAATAATGGCTTTTCAGCAGGTCATGGAAGCCGTACTTCTGGCTCACGACGATAACGTCGTCAATTTCGAGGAATTCCACTTTCTCAACGACTTGAATACATGGAAGAACCCGTTTATACCCTACTGGAATTTATAATAACTTCACCTTGGATACGTTGACCAATAATGAATGCTTAGTTGAATTTCGATGCCAGAAATGAGAAATAACGAGATTGTATGATGCCCTACAAATACCGCAAACATTAGTAGCTCCCCAGCCGCCGGCGGTAATGTAGAGGGTATGATGAAGTCATTAACAACACGAATTTCTCTCTCTTCTCCCTTTTGAATCGTTGGCCGAATGGGCGACAACTCGTTAATCATTTGTAGGGTTGACCTTGTTTGTGACTCTGTGTTCGACATTTAATGGTAAAGCAAATATGAGTTGGCTCGAAAATAGGGCATTTTGCGAATTTGGGCACCATTTTGACGACGAGACACGTGACCAATCATTGATGTGGGAAAGGACCATGGTGTAGTGATACCACTTGTGACGTGCAACAAAGGTCAAGGTAGGATTTCTTGGGATACCACAATTTGCCATCGGCGTTATTTTCTGTAGTCTCAAATTGTCGTTTGAAAAGCTGTAGTGTGGTCGAAAATCGACCAAAACCAAAACTCCAAAGCCCATTTTAGAGTCAAATTGCCTATTTAATACTACTTAAAAACTAGACAATTTCTTTTTAATCCTTTTTTTATTGTGTACTCTATGTAAAGAAACGTAAATCAAAAAGTTTATTACAAGAATTAAGCATAATCTTGAAGCAAAATTGACAAGAAGTTTAGACAAAATCACGTGTTGGCCATTGGTGACCATGATAGACAAGAAAGCTCTTATCTAATGAACTTAGTCCCGATATCCAAAAGTTTACGATCTTTTACTTATAAAGAATTGTACCAGAAGTAAGTAATAATTTAGGACTGTTGGACGTACCATGAGGAAGATACATAGGGGATCTCTTACTCTTGATGAACGTCGAGGTTTGCTTGATTGGGTCAATCCTTGTTTCTCCTGCAGAATATGGAATACAAAGAGGAGCCTTTTACTGTCAATCCCATGTTTCCTTTATAATGTGTCAAATTTTAAAATATTTTCGAAAAAGAGCCTAGTGCTGATACGTCTATCGTTAAGACAATAAAAATGATGATAATAGTAATATTAATGAATAAGTGAATGAATGAATGTATGGAGAATAACGACTACATGAAGCAAGACCTCAAAAAAAACGAGAGAGAGTTTGGAGGGAAATGAGTATGCATGGGCAATTTATACGGGACCTTGGGGAAGGGGTAGACGTAACTGCCTCGTGGGAATGGATGAAGTGTGCTGGGTTGAAACCGGAAACAGAAGCTCAGATATGCGCCACCTAGGAGCAAGCATTGCGAACAAGTTATGTAAAGTTCCATGCAGATAAAACGGGTGACTCTCCAATGTCCAGAATGTGCGGTGAAAGAGGCGAATCAGTTTGGCACGTTGTCAGTGAATGTAGCAAACTTGCTTAGCGAGAGTACGAGCGCCGCCATGATAATGTTGTCAGAATAAATCACTTGGAGCTGTGTGATTTATATAGCTTGAAAGAAAAGGAAGTGGTATCAACACAAACCTAATAGTGTCATTGAAACCGAGGGAGTAAAAATACTCTGGGATTTTAATATACTACGTGACAACATCATTGCACACCGTAGTCGTGGTAAACAAAATGGAAAAAGACATGCATGATTATTGACATTGCTGTACCTGGAGACAAGAGAGTAAACCTTGAAGAGCAGGGAAAAATAGAAATTTATAGTGATCTCAAGCAGGAGCTTCTAAAGATGTGGTCTCTCAAGAAAGTCGAGGTTATACCTGTAGTTATTGGAGCACTCGGTGCAGTGTCTACAAC
>JAAAKL020018224.1:0-10315 GCA_010016065.2 Carybdea cf. marsupialis auct. non (Linnaeus, 1758)
CCTGGGCCGAAAAAGTTTGCGGGGCCCTATGAAGTCGTACATTGCAAGGAAGTTCAGACATGATCGCACTGCAGACGTTCCGGAGGCATTTTATTCCTTGCAGTGGATATAGTTTTGAGTTTTCCTTACTCCATGAGATTGATATTGGCAGTTAGACACATAATTTTTCTTAGCATCGAGGTGCGGGGCCTCCTACAGGTGCGGGGCCTCCTACAGGTGCGGGGCCTCGGGCCATGGCCCTGTCGGCCTCCCTCTAAAACCGCCACTGTCAACACCCATTGAAAACCAAAGAAATTCCATGCTTTGGTTAATAACAACCTGCATCTCTTTCATGAGGTTAGGAATAAAAACAATGGAAACTTAAAACAAACAGTTAAATTTATGATGTCATAGTGCCTCTTTTAAGTTTTGAGTTATTGAAGTTAGCAAGTACACACAGAATGTAAAAAAAACCCAATGTGATGAGGGTTTACTTACCAAAACAAGCAAAACGAATGACATTGGAATGATATCTACGTCATCGACGATTATGACGACAAACAGAAAGTGGGTGATGCCTTTGGCAACGATGGTAATGATAATGATAACGATGGTAATGATAATGATAACAATTGTGATGATAATGATAAGAATGGTAATGATAATGATAACGATGGTAATGATAATGATAACGATGATAATTAAGGGTAAGATTGATGACCATGACGATGGTACTGGTAATGGTGAAAACATTGATGATGAAAACAATGATGTCCATGTTGACTATTATGATAATGTTTATGGCAGCTTTAATGATCATGAGTGACAATGATGATGATGATGATGATGATGATGATGATGACGATGATGATGATGATGATGATGACGATGATGATGATAATGATGATGATGATGATGATGATGATGATGATGATGATGATGATGATGGTGATGGTGATAATGATGATGATGATGGTGATTTTTATCTTTTACCGAGCGTTCTTTAGTTAATGAGTGGAGAGAATACAATTTTAAAAACAGTTGTACCAAGAAAGGCCCTACTTCGCGAAAAGTCTCTGGTTACACTTCTCTGAGTTTGACGAGGTAAGAATAGCTGAAACAGAAACGAGTAATGACTTTGCCGATCCTGCTTAACAAGAGGGGCGACATACCAGCATTGTCACCGTAGCTATCGTATCTCTACCTATTCGTCTGAAAAATTACAATAAACTCTATCTGTATCTTCTGGCGCTCCTTCCGACATTAAATACCGAAAGCTTTCATATTCTAAAACTGTGTTAGCCGAAAAACGTAAATTCTGCAAAATGCAACAAGGTATCAAAACTAACAGAGCAAACTTTCTCTTTTGACTAAAAATCTAACGCGACATCTACGAATAACTAAATACGAGACGCTCCAAAAAGTAGGCAAAGTTCTGTGGAAAACTGTGCAAAAAACCCACCTACAGAGCGAAAACGTGACTGGTAGACGCCGCTCTGTAGAAATGCCGTACCACCCATTGACTTTGCAAATCATAGTTGAAAATAATCTTAGCAGACCCGTCACTAACTAGTAAAGCCAGATAAGGCATTCGCTATGCACAATGAAGGACGGCAAGCTCGACTATTTTGAATCAAATACAATGTAGAAACAGCATCAAATTTATCAAATTTCCAGCGAGGGGGGAGCGGGGGGCGAAAAAGATGACCTCTATCCCCAAGGTTAGGAAACGGTATATCAGATTGATATGTCGGCTCCTTTAAAAAATACAACTTCAAAGTAAAACCAGGTCTTACATTTAAGTGCAAAGGATCCTTTAGAAGGGGATAAGGCCTTGAATAAGCAGGTATAATGCAAAAAAAGACTTGAATGAGGTACAACTTTGTCAGAGCTTCTTACAGACGTTGTGGAATAGTACACTGGCGTACGAAACATAGGCGTATATTCTGGGGGGACTCCTGTTCCTCACTTTTCAGGATGGGGGAAAACAGCTGTTTTATCCCCTACTTTTGGCCCCAGAAATGTCAAATTGTCCACGTTTAATTCTTTTGTCCCTCCCATATTCTTACATCGATCTGCACCCATGGTACGAAAAAATCTACAAGACTATTGAAATCCTGTGTCATATCCACATTGCTGAAATTGCTTACATTATTCCCGATCTACGAGTATTCCGGATGATATGAAACACATGGTACACAGTTCGTTCATGTTCCTAAATTCTAAGAATCTACGCCTTCCGAAAATTCTAAAAATTGCCTTAGATATCATTTGTGTATACAAAACTTTGGCTAAAAATCCGTCAATACGTGTGTACAAATGCGGATTTTTCAATACTGGTTCGCGATGTAGCCGGCCATTCTTAGTCCTTCCGACAAAATAATAAAACAAGGAATGGGCAACCCTTGCTAGCTACCCCCTAGCTTTGCCACATTGATCCTATAGCTTTGGCGGAAAATCATGTTTTGCGACAAATCACGATTATAGTAGTTATCTAACGATATAAAGATTACATTTCCGCCTTATTAGTCTTAAACTTAGTTACATCAGTAGCAAAAACGCAGCATACAGAAAAGTTGTTTATATGTCCAACACCTCGAGCTCTGCAATATAATTTTGGCACTTTATGTATCAAAGCAAACAGATATTGTCCAAAGCGAAGCCGCGTTTTGATTGGCGGCGCCAAAAACACATTTTATCATCGGCAATAGCACACGATTGTCATTGACTAGTCTGTGCATGCCTGCTAATTTTAGTCCCCACGCCCAGCCCCGTCTCCTTTCACATAGGATTCACTTCAACTTTCAGTACACAGGTTATAATATTAAGAAATTTTTGATAATCGCTGTAGCCAAAATATCTCATGAGGCTTAAACTGAGACCACGCAACACGACTGACAGTAAAGGAAAACGATGGGGGAGTTTAACTCATTTTTGATAAATAGTGGATAGGTAGTTGCAAATAACGTACGAGATACTCAGTAATTTTAAAATAATCCCATGGCAATCTCAGTAACATGAGAAATAATGAGTTAATCTTTAGATGAATTGATTTCGATACCAGGTAACAGTTTGATCAAACTCTTTCTAGTCAAAGTTGTCAAAAAATTGTGCCTCAAACTACCCTCCACGCTTTGGTAAAGACAGATTTTAAGCCTTCGTGATGATATTTCGGATTATTTGGCCTGTGCATAGTAACTGAGTCCTGGCTTACAAATAGCTGAAGATCGATCTATAATATCTTCTTAATCAATAGTTTACTTAAATAGTTTGTTGGTGGTACAAAACCATAAAACTGCACGAACTGCACTGTAAAGTTCTCTATTTCCTTTTAAGTTTAATTAATTTCTTCCTGTCTCTATTCTGATGATTTTGTCCTCTGAGGAGTGCCAGGCGAAAAAAGATTTTCAATACTAAAATGTTTTCGCTATTTCGTGCAGTTTTAATTGTTTACTGTAAGCTGACGTAAGGTGTACACTACATGCTTACAATCTAAACATGCCAAGTAAACTTCCAATTTGTGTTTACGTTTGTTTACAGAAACAGAATTATTTCAGGCATCGATGACTCATTACTAAAAATTTTAGTAAGAGCGTTTCGGTCAGTAAACAAACAATTTGAAGACGACAGCAGAAAGCTGCTGAGATCTTCCCTGTAAGAAATACGTGTTTGAACGACATACTAAAGACACCCATTACAGCCTGCCATTCTCAAGAGAAAAAGATACCTCGCACTCCTTGGTATATCCCCTGTGTCTTTTCATTCCTCGTTCTTTTTGTGGTGGACAAGTCAGCTGATTCACACCAGAGAAAGGAGGCGTCCCTTTGACCATGCTTTCCATTGGCATGTCACGCTAGCTATCGGTGTTATCTGAAGTCACAAGACTTAAACTAAGCCAAAAAACAAACGAAGAAAAATCTTGCATCTCAGCAAATTGTTATCGTGTAAATAAACGTACTGATGGCTGCTTACATCTTCTAAAATTCAGCCAGATCCTACTTTCAGTACAACGATAACGCCGGCTTCATGTGTAAGCAAGTTACGAATTGCAGGCAGTGATGTTATATGATGGAAATGGCAGCTGATCGTAACCTCTCAGTTGAAGTCATGTACGCACTTGTGTTTTCATCGCTAAATATCCGGACGGCTCAGCTCAGATTTCTAGCAAAAACCAAGTGACATTCCTCGGTAAATCCAGAGTAAGAACATCTTCTCTCCGTGACAAGGATCTCATTACTACTCTTCTACAGTGCTCTTGTAAACTGACAGATCTTACATAGGGTCGAGTAAGTGTAAAAGGTATGACATCAACAACACCGTTTTCCTCTCGCCTTAAACTGCATGTGTAACCAGTCCTTGAGGCTTCGAGCCAGTTTTCCACTAACTCCTGCAAAGTTCTGCCTTTGGGTTGTTCAGCATCAGCAAAACTTAAGCAAAAAATGCCCTCCTTACAATGTACACGCAGGCTACCGACCTTACCTGCTACCTTGTACGTAATGGTAAAATTAAAACCGGGTGTAGAACTTCTTCGTAATAAAAATGTCCCATTTGATTGACCCTCAAGTAAGCGTTCAGCTTCGGTTCCTTGCAGGTCAGGCCAAAACCAAGCCAATGTAGATAGTACATAGTCATCCTCGACATATTTAGGTGGGCAGCATTCAATAATCTCTGAAGTTGAGCAGTCCTTCTTGCCATTCCTTTTCCTTCTTAATTTGTTTAAAATCTTCTTCACAAACTTCATAGTCTTCCTCAGGCAAGGTCTGCACGTTGGGCAGCTTTGAGGATGCTGAATCCTGCCGCTTTGCCGAAGCGTTTCCAGAAAGCAACCCTTTGGACGAATATGCTCTACTTTTAAACAGGAGTCAGTGACAAAACCGCACGGGGATGTCCCAGACGATGTTAAAAAAAATTAACTTCAGAGTTCACATTTCACAAATATGCCCTGTCCCGGTTTTGACATCATAAATTGGATCTCATCAAATTTATCCAATTCTGTGAAATATCTCTCCTCAACTACTTTGATTGCATCCTGTATTGCTTTCATATATTTTCCCTCATATTTGTGTGGCTACCTTCTTTACTTGCACAGTATAGTTTCGTTTCCTATTGAAAATAATTTCCCGGTTAGTGTTTTAAAAGTAAGGAGAATTGAATTCTTAGAATAGAATACAATGATACAGTCCAGTGCCTTTGACGCGTTTTGATAAGAAGGAACTATGTTTACGAAGAAAATTGCAATGATGACTTCAATATGGAGACAACACACCACTATTCTGGCCGCGATTCTGGCTGTATGGAGGCAACTTTCGAGATTGCGGAGCTGTGTCCCGAATATAGTTTGCCGGGAGCCCTATACGTCATGCGTTGCCAGGTGGTCAAGGCATGATCGTGTTGAAGTGGATCTAGAGGCATTGTGTTATTTTCTGTGGAAATAATTCCTTCTTTTCTACTTACTTACAGGAGATTGATACGGGCAGATACATAAATACATGGGCGTAGATCGCTGTAAGAATTTAGGGGGAGGGGGCAAAAGGGATTAAGCGTAGACTATTTGACATTTCTGGATCAAAAAGTGGGGGAGATAAAGCAGCTGTTGTTTCCCCATCCTGAGACGCGAGGGGACGAGACCCCGTCCCCTCCAAGAAACTAAGCCCATGCATACATACATACATACATACATACATACAAACATACATGCAAACATACATACATGCATACATACATACATACATACGTACGTACGTACGAACAGTTTATATATACTATCTTCTTAGTATTGAACCTCGAGGCCTCTTGGAGGCGCCATGTCTCACCGGTTCATGACTCGGTTGGAGTCTGTGCAAAGCAACCACTGGCAATATGTGGCAAGTGTTTTTATTCGAAAGATCATGGTTTGTTAAAGACTTAATAGTATATCCAATGTTTAACTAGTCTAAAATCTAATATATACGGTTTAAAGAGCGGCAATGCCCTCCTACCATAGATTGTTTAGACCAAGGAGCAAATCACTTGAATAAACCATTAAACCTGAGGCAAAATTGATTTCTACGGCACAAAATACATTAAAGAATTTTATTTTAAAAAATTAATGAAAAATCAGAAGTTGAGAAAAAAATCAAAAAGAAAACATAAAATCAATGGGATATTAATTAAAAAATAAGATTTTTAAAATAATAAAAGCCGAATACTTTCTTTCGAGGAGAGACTTGCTATCCAATTTTACACCATGGAAGCTGAATACGGGATTGACGTTTTGTACCTTTAACGTAGAGATTATACAAAATATTCCAATGGAACAAGAAGCAGGGTGAAATAACTTGGAAAGCTCCTTTAGTTAACATGTAATCAAACACGTTAGAGAAAAACAGTTACTCGGTGGTGGCTAGCTGATAGTGGGTCGGGGGGCGTGGTAAGCAACTGTTATAAACTGGAAAGAAAGAATAATCGTTTACGAAAGCAACTGTAGGTATAAGGAAAGTAAGTATATAAAATGCAATAGTTTTTATAGTAAGTATTAAATCCCAACAAAATACGCGCAAAAGCGACATATGAAATATGTATCTTGCTGGGCAATGATGACTATGATTTCTGTCTGGTAAATCCATTGCCGTGATACCATTTTGTGAGCTTATGAACATGTGAGGGCGTTTTGAAACGTATACTACAATATAGGAACTATTGCAGTTCTTCTGATGAGGTGATAAATCTACCGATAAGCAACAAAGAATAATACACCAAAAAGGGAACTATATTTCAATCAACATTTTCTCTAATACTGACTTCTTCAGGTCTATTACTATACTATAAACACAAGCACTTGCAGTGTTTAAACCATTATACTTTACTGCAAGGGCAAGCTCATTACTACTGGAAAAAATATTGGCTCGAGCTTGAGGGAATTCAGAGCCCCCTAAATACACTACTGACTACTCTGCCATCATTTTCTTTCCTCTGAAAAATATCGCCACGCTTAGCTTCGTAACGGATGGAAAAAATATGAGTTTTGAAGTGAAGGGCAAAAGTAGTATCCACATAACCAAGTTTTTATTAACCCGTGTTTGCAATGCGTTTAACGCACCATTGATCCAGATCTTCGAGGACTTTCCTCTTGTTCGCTCGATAAACATGATACATATCAAACCATTTCTCTTTTCCCTGAATAGAACTATTCTTAAATGATGCCTTGCAAATCGCTTTAGTCAGGATTTACCATAAAAAAGATGTTACGCATAATAGTAATACATCTTATTTAGGAAAACTGCAAAAGGGCAGAGAAGATTAATTTTTGTTAGCATATTGAGATATTGCTATCATTATAATAACTAGTATTGATATAGGGGCCTTCAAAATGACCTCCCAAACGCTACAAAAAACCGTTAATACTTTGACATTTTCATATAAGGTTTATATTCAAATTTCAAAGTTTGACTTCTTTTTAAGGGATTATTGAATCGACAGAAAATGATCTCATGACAAACTAATGTAAGAATCTTGGCGTTCTTTACATAAGATATTTTGTGGGAGAGATTTGCCACGTACAGCAAACTTACACTATTACTGATTATGGCACTTCGTTCATTTTACGATTATTTCTTAAAGTTATTGTTCAAGTTATCAATCCAATATCTGATGCTAAAACATCTCGCTGTCTCTACGCATTATCACCAACATCAAAGCCACCCTTATCCGTAGATCCTCATAACAACCTTTCAAGTTCCGGATCACCTACTACTCCCTACGCATTGACCCCATCACGAATGCTGTAATCCGTAGGGATAGCCACATTTGGACACCAATCCGCTACCTCACCTGGCGCAAATGCCTCATCAGTAATCACACCCCTCCTTTTGGATTTAACACCCGTAACTTACCCCATCATTGCAAAGACGAAGAAGAAGAAGAAAAAATATGCGCTTTATCTTCCATAGTCTCGTCATCCCTTGTTTTAGAGTTTTACTACATCTTTTCGGTATTGCGCTGCGACGCTCATCCATAACTAAGATATAGAAGAACCTGCGCCGCTGCTAGATCATACCTCTGGCGTTGAAACCTGCGACCACCTGCTTTTCATGGCAACAAACCTGCAACTATCCAGCATACCTCTCGCTCCTTTTCGACATACCTCTTACTCCTTTTCGACATACCTCTTGCTCCTTAAAATGCCTTGTGCAGAACTTTCCCTATCTATACTAACAGAAGGAAGTAACTTTTTAAAAAAGTTATTTAACACGCAAACATTTGTTGTTTTCCCCACTTTATGCAGAATTTATTTTTCTAAACAACAAATTTAAACCCTATTTAGGCTTTAAGTGGATAGTTTTTAGTCAAAGAATTTTGAATTGGTGGGGGTTATCGGAAAGCTTGGCTTGTATATAAGAGTATATACGTGTTTCTTTGTGTATTTTCGTGTATTTACCCTCTTGAGTCGTTAAATATTGTGGCAGAACTTGAAATTGGATATGCTGTAATAGATGCTGTATATTTTCTTGCAAAGAATAAATTACATTCAAATAGGTTCAGCGGAAAGACAACAACTTTTAAATTTGAAATAATACTGGGAGTTGCCTGCCTGGGAAAATCTTATGGAAAAATAAGGTGAGAGAATAAACTCTTCTTATAGGAATTTTTAGGCATACTCATTTTTCAGTAAGAATACCTTTTGTAAGAACAGTGACACTCAGATAGTCAAAAAATTAAAATTACGTTCAAAACAACATCAGGCTGGATGCAAGCAACCAAAAACATAAGCATGAGTGAAAAGAGGAAAACTTATACCGAAATGTTTTTGAACGTAAGAATGCAGTGTAGGCAGTTACAACATCAACATCTTCTGCTGTCATATATTCATATATTCCATCATTAAGGAAATCACGTCGGGGTCACCAATTTATGGGAGAATATGCTGGTCTCCTATAGTCTCCACTTCGCGGCGCAATGGCAGCGTAGGGTGCAGTATCCGCGTAATGAATCTAGTTGTAGAACCAAAATCATTACTAACAGCATTTTTGTTGAAGTCGTGCAGCAAGTGTGTGTCTTCTCTAGCGTTTACAAGGATAGCATATCTACTTACAGCAAAATCACTTCAACAACATCAACAACGTTTGCTGTCATATAGTCAAATGTTCTATCATTTAAGGGAATGTGGTAATCTCCAAGTTGGTTATTGCAGTACATGATATTCTCCTTTAAACCAACCATATTCGTATAACCCTTAATGTTTCTGCCTACATGAAGTACATTTGAATTAAGGTTGTTAGCATCATCTTCAAGCTCAACTTTGTCATCTGGCTACACTTAGTATTCCCTCTTCCTTATCGGCTAAGGGTCGCTGTCATCAGAAAAAAAGCCCATTTGATGTTGGTGTTGCGGCCGCTGGAGCAAGTAGAATTAATGGGTCTGCTTTGTAACTTTGTAGGCCTTCTGATTGAATTTTGGTGGTCTCGCTGCCATCAGCAGTTATCAGACACCTAGTTTTCTTAAACAGGCACCACAAAAACATTGCATTGGTGTCGGATACACAGTAAGTTTTTTATAAGTAACTTCAACCCGAAACGTGATTAGAATTCTGCGCTTCTTGGGAGAGGATTCAATGCCACCATTCCACCTGTTTGCGTGTTGTTCACTGCCTAGCCACCTGAAATGCTCTTGCTTAGCGAGAACTTCAAGTCTCAAAGGCCTGCATCAACTGGCTGTCACATGTCAGTGCTATTTGTAAGGTCCGGTGAAGAGGTCAACTCAAGTGTTCAAACACAAAGTTTGCGCATGTCAACTTCATCTTTTCGCATTTCCCACAGATACTCAGTTGTAGGTAGATTATCTGGTTGATATTGCTCTGGAATTCATGAATTCACATGCGAGACAAGATGATGCATATTTCAATGCTTCCTTTTGTCAGTCTTGGCGCTAGCACATGAAAATTTTGATCCTGCCCAACTGTTAACCCTTTTCCCCCCAAGAACAAAATTAGAACAAATGAGCCTAACGTTAACTGAACAAATATAAACAGTGAGCCTCAGCCAAAATCATCTGGTTTTCACTAAGATACCGTGTATGTGTTGTGACGTGTCACTAGTTGTAGGGCTTGGGCTGAGTTATATGAAACCTCTGGTCGCCCACGCTACCTTGTAAAGGGTTGTGTAATTCCTCAAGACATGTGGTTTTTCGGAGATTGTGAGTTAGAGGTAATGAGAAGATATTATTATTATTTCTGCTGTCGTGAGTTGCATGAAAAAGGGTTATATGTCAGAAGTATAATCTACTCTATGAGCGTCTAAATACTCGCGCTCTAGTATATGATGCAAGAGCACTGTGGACAAAACATTGACCTCGGTATTTT
>JAAAKL020018225.1:0-10315 GCA_010016065.2 Carybdea cf. marsupialis auct. non (Linnaeus, 1758)
AACTCGATGAGATAAATGCGCAAATCTCCACGCTCAGCAATTGACAGACGGATTTGCTTTTTTGTCAATAGGGTAGCCAATGCTGAAAACTTTTTCGACCAAATATGTTGGAAGCGACAAAACCAAAAGTTTAACTTCTCTCCCAACTGATGGGCAATTATTCGATACACAGTACAATAGAACATCGTAGCTGTCACCTTTAAAAATCAATTTTGCTTCTTCATCATTCTCGAGGCCGAAAAACTCTTCCAGAATATCAATTGAAACTTTTATGGCATCATAACAAATGGCGTCACAACCTAATCCGGAACTTTAAGATCTAACAAATGTTTAAATCTTTCTTCCATGTCATCACGGAGTCTCTCGAGATAGCTGCTTTACTTGAGCCTTTCATCTTCAGTGATGTCGCTCTCTATAAGGTTTCGGAATTGAGCAAGATGATCATGTTCTGCTCGTGACTTTGACTTACTTGAATTACTTCAAGCCACTCAGACGTCACTGACCAGCTCCTTCCATTTTTACGTTCATTTGTGATCTCCTTCAGTTCTTTTATGGATAAACCGGTGTCTCTTCTTAGCTGGTCCACATAGTTGCCTTGGTTCCCACAGGAGCATTTTGCATGCCTATACCTCCTTTCTCCTTCACATATGCGCAATGAATTGCAATCTTCCAAATTTTAGGACTGATGTTATGTTTAGCAGTTCTACCTATAATTCTTTGTTTGCTTTCCGGCCTTTTCAAGTAAAGCTAAGGACAGCTCTCAACATTTTGGGTGTAAGTACCATCTAACCTACTGTTCATGGCATTTGTGAGCGACCAGCTCTCTGCCCTATATAGCAAAACACTCTCTATTATAGATCTAAAGAACTGGATTTTTATTTCTCCTTTTAGGTTTGGATTCCAAATCATGTCTAACTTGTTCTGCGCCTTTCATGCCAGCCAAATTCTAACTTCCATATCTCTTTTGCTAGTTGCAATCCATGAACCGATATTTGAAATCATCTATTAGTTGCAGTATCTCACTTCCACGTGTTCTTAGCTCGACCACAGCTTACGTCAGTGGCGGTTTAGGGGGAGGCCGACAGGGCCATGGCTCGAAGCCCCGCACATCCAGGGGCCCCGGTTTTAAATGCTAGGAAGATAGTATGTGTTTAACTGCCCATATTACTCTGTTGGGAGTAAGTGATAACTTGGGCCATAATGCCTGAACTCTATTGCAATACATGAAGTCATAGGGCCCATGCAAAGGTTTTTCGGCCCAGGACCCTGCGCCCTCCAAAACCGCCATTGGCTTACTTATACAGCATGTACTCCGTTTTCTTTTGGTTGATATGTAGCCCTAATCGCCTCTGTTGCAGGTTTTAACCTCGGTAAAAGTAACTGGGTTGCTCTATGCAGCTGGAAATCAGGGCAAGGTCACTTGAAAGGCTACATCAATAATAAAAACTGAAGGTTGTCTGGAGCTTTGTCGTTTTCCTATCATGAAGTCCAGTGATAGATCTATCGTAGCTTCAAGGAGTACATAATCTAGGCCAACACTAAAGACGAAGGGAGAGAGAGTGACTCCCTTCAGGACACCAGCAACTACCTCAAAGAATATTCTTTTGCACTCCTCAGGGAGACAGGATTTTCATGATCTTTTCTCTTTGAATGGAGTCAAACGCCTTCCCGAAGTCAACAAAAATGATACTAGTAGATAGACAATTTTGAAAAAAACGACACTCTTACGCTTAATTAGCATTACTATCCCCCCTGCAGTTGCTCATTCATGCCCGAAAATAGTCACAAAAGAATAAATGTTAAACGTCACGGCACACTTGGTACCCACGAAGAGAAGGCAAAATATAATTTCATTAAATGACATGTTTATAACACGCAATTTTATCAAAATTTAAATGTTATGTTATGTAGCGCTGAAAGGATGCCGTTACAAATAGACCATTTCGGTCGAAGAAAATTTTGGGTATATAATTGTGATAACCCATCTGAAAGACCCTTGTCACCAAAATATTGTTAAAATCAACCTTAAAGGCCAAATCTGCTATTATAAGCGAATGAAATTACAGTTTTGTCAAAACATTGTCAATTTCGGTGTTTTCTTTAACTTAGAAACAGAGTGAAAATAACAATCTTCGATATGCATTGAAAATTTGAGGTAGAAGATCTTCTTGTTCATTAAAGAAAATACATCTAAACATTGACTCTGTAATATTTATGATGCGTGAAGCAATGGTCAGAGCTTCAAATTTATAAACGTTTCATTTCGGTCCCCTACGCCCATTAAAATGTTAATGGTGTAATTATGATAAAAATGTAGTGTGTGAAGAGAGGGGAGATGTTAAACGTAAAATCTGTTGTAAAACACCCCTTTATCGGAAATTGATATCACCATAACAAGATATTTAACCCGGGGTAAAAAGTGACACCAACCGGAAAGTAAATCAAAAAGGAAGATTCAACTTTGAGTACTACGTAAAGATGTCACAAGTCAATTTAAAAGCCATAAGGGGCTCTGGAATGCTAAAAATTAAGGTTTTAGTTATTGTACTAGCCCCAGATCTTGCCTGGGATTTCAATGGGCGGACAATGAATAGAAAAATGGGAAAAGTTCTTTTACAAGAGCTTTCGAATACGTAAATTGAAGTAGTAAAACGAAGTGTAGTCTTTTTTTAAATGACGTTTTCCAAATCTTCTGATGCAGCAAAAGTCATTTAGGCAACATTCAAGTATTACATTAAATCATTTTGTGCGTTTTATTGACGCCCTGTTCTTTTCTATCACATCCCGTAATATGTATTTGTGAAATTCCTAAAAAATACTTTTGTAGAAACGACCACAACCCTCTTCCATCCATCATGTAATGTTTGAATTATGATATTTCGTTTCCAAAGATTCCTTGATGAGGCGTTGTGATCATGCACTGGGTTTACCTGCCTCTCATTGCTACATCGTATGTAGCAGTCATTGCTATGGTTTATCTATTTCACAAGTGGAATTTACAATAAAACAGCTGTATATGCCAAGCAAGGCTTTATTTTTCTCTTGACAAAGTAGAAGAGTACTTTCAGTCATTTGAGGAGAGAGTGGGAAAGCCATGTGAACAGTACATTTAGTTTAACATTGATGTACAGATTTTAATTTTCAAAAGGTGTGCAATAAGTCATTCTAAGGATGACAGTAACATTAACGTACAAACATGAATATAGGAATCGAGATTAACATCTGATCGAGTAAATAGTTTTTTACATGCTTCTAAGCTGCACGTGATATTGGTTTGCTCTTTCTTGTTTTTGCAAAAATCCCCAAATGTATTCTGAAAGCATGTTTTTTTTTCTCACACGTATTTATCCTTGCTCAGAGGACACATCAAGTTTGAAGTATGAATCTTCACTGTGCGTTTTCACTTTCCTCCTTGAAATGTTGAAAATATCATCACTGATACACAAATTTAAGCTATTTTCTGACAGTTGTCTCATCCTGCCATGCAACAGGTATTTTTCTGATGCTGTGAGCAGTAGCTATGACGTCATACACTCCTCGACATACGATTGGTTATTAATAAGCTTGTATTGTATAACTGTATGTTTACCTTTACAGGAATAGCTGCTAACTCGGCATGTAATCTAGAAAGTTGACAAGGAAAAGTGTTTGATAAATGTAGTGCCACGCAAGTATTGACGAGCAATAACAGGATCATTACGGTGATTAGTGTAGAGCGTCACGTATGATTAGAAAGTGGTGAGATCTAACTATAGTTTGATATCAGCTTTGAAAAGACACTACAGCTAATAGAACATATGTCACCCCCAGAAAAACAAGGGCACTACAAGTTTGTGGTGTAACGTACAACAATGACAAGCATGTTACTTAGTTGTATTTTACCAAATTCTCTTAAACATAGGAATTATAACAGCTAGATTCTCAGCTTGAGAAATACCTTGTTTTGATTCAAGCGGTTTTTGTAAAAGCCATCAAAGATTTTTGGTCACTTTGCCGATAAAATGTTTAATCACAGATTTATTTTGTTAGTGAATGGAGGATTGATTTTATAAAGCACCTGCATTCGTTCAATAACTTTGAGTTAAAGACGAAGTAGATATTTGGTGGAATTTATTACTGTTGTAGGAGAAAATATAGAATTGGTTTCTCTTGTTATTGTTTTATCTGTAGGATTACTGTTTCAGGCGTAATTAATAATAAAAGTCCATTTCTGACAGTCAGAGTGCTAAGTATAGTCGAAGAGTGCTACGCTTCTTCTAAAGCAAGTCTTATATTTAATGATACAGTCACCCTAACCTTCTGATAAAAATGTCATCTTTTTACACACCAGAAATGATGTTACAGTAACTCATGCTTGCCTAAGCTTCGTGGAAACATCCATCCGTCTTTAAATAAGAATGAAAGAGAGAAAAAACACTTAATATACACAATTTTGAGTTTTCGGAATAAAAAGATCTAACCCCAAAATAGCAGTGAGGTGGAACCAGATCAAATTAAATGTGTTATGTTGTTAGTGATAACAAATCATATGCTAATGCAAGTGAAAACTTCTTGGCAAGTACTTTCAAAGATTCACGCAGATTTGATTGACCCACAAATCAATCCAGGAAGGTATTAGTCTGCAGACAGGCTTGCTGGAACAATCTCCGTAAAACTCCTTGAATACCTCCAAACAGGTGGTTGAAAAGCGTGCATATTTTAATGAAAGTCTCACTTTCAAGGAGAGACTGAGGTGAACGACACGTTATGTGCAATTGTAAACGATAACACTTTACCTGTAACCCTCAAAACTGGCACTCGCGAATAAATAGATAACCTTTTTTGACATACCACTATTGTGATATTTAATCTTGTCAGATAGAATGTCTTACCACGAAGTAACATTAAACATGATTTAAATCTTTGCACTGGTGATGTAGTCTACTTGAAAGTAAGTTAAGAAATCAAGTCTGGTTGTGGTCTGTCTTCCTTTATTAGCACTAATGACACGTTCTTGAATTTGTTCCACGAGGAGTGGAATGTTGTCTGTGGTCTAATCCTAGACATTGACTCCACTACTCTTGAAGTGTTAATAAATCTGGCTTCATCACAACTTCCTTCAATCATGATTTGGAAAAAATAAATGTAAAGTAAAATATGGCTTAATTTTAGATAGACCAGGTCCTTTACAAAAACATACTCAAATCTCGTTTGAAAATATGGAGTGCTGCTGCCTCGGCATCGCTTTTAAAACCCTAGAAAAGTTTAAAAATATTCCCTACTTCACAAACAAAATAAAATGGAAAAGGGTTTGAATGTATTTCGATGTTTTACGGTCCACAACATACTTGTCAGTATTTGAATTCGGATAACCTTCTCAGAAAAATTAAAATCCAATACTTTAGATACGATTGATGTACAGGAAAGCTTCTTATGACATCCGTTATGCAAAAATGGAATAACATGTTTTTGCAATCTACGTTGACTACTTCCTCTCCTTCAAAGTTTTAAAGGCAGATGATCTACAAAATGAATGAAAAATAACACCTGATTATAGTAATCTACCTGAGAGAGTGTGACATACGTATGTGTAAATACATTCTAAAGCACATTTCATTGAATTGATAGGTCTTTTGCAGTGGAGTGAAATGTTGTGGGGTTTTATGCCCAAGCAAGAAAGGATGATACTTTTCTTTCACGCCTATCAGTAAATCATCACTATGAATAAAGGAAAGGTCAAACTGGTTTACTTGTAAGAGCAAATCATGTCAACATGTCGCCCATAGCACACGATAGGCAGAAGAATTGATTTTTGTTTTTACACTTTACATCGGCAACCGTAAAATAAGAAATCTCATCTGACTTTTACACCAAATAATCAGAATGGGGGCAGAATGGCCAGGAAATATTATTTCGATGTGAAGTAGTTTCTATTAATATAATTAAAGGAAACGAATCTGTTAATTAACATGAATTAATGAACAATTTAATCAAATGTATATAATTTGCTCATGCATAACATGAAATTCATAATAGCAGATATATGAACTCATCAGATGTTGGGGCACCCTGTCAACTATTGCTTACATCTCGAAAAGCGAGACTAAATCGGGCTTTTTTGTTTTTTGGGTTACGTTTTCTTGGATAGAGTTGATGGACCACTTATTCATTGCACAGTGTATGCTTGAGGGGAAGAGGAAATATAATAAGGTTCCCTGACTTATCCTTCACCCGTCTCAACAGGTGTAAACAGCATGCTAGAGAGATGTACTATACCAACATATCTAAGTAGTTCCATTGGAGTTTACTTATTAATGGGAAGGTATATAGCCGTAGAGTACAAACATGTGGTAGAAAGCATGATTCTATAGCTGGTTCTAACTAGTCCCTCTGTTCATTTTCTCTTTGTAGGCTCATCTAAAAAGTAGGTTTATCATGAACGGCGTGTCCGTAGTATTTAAAGGATGGTTGGATTCCCAACGATTAGACGGTGCAGGTTATTTAGAATATGATGAAGATCGTGCAAAAGTAAGTATGGCAATACGCCCTTTCTATCTATTATTGAACCTTGCATCGTCAAAGTAGGTTTGATCATGCTACTATAATACTGCCCGGTAGTGTTTTCATACGCTATGAGATCCTTTAACAATTCTTGAAACCGTTGCACATTGATATGGAGAAGGTAAGGAAGGACTTTACTAGATATAAGTCGGTAGTGTTAGTGCATTTTCTTACTTGCATCTCGGCCCAGCGTAGGTTACCAAAAGGGTAACACTGGGGAAAAATTGTTTATGAGGAGGTCTTCTTACGGGCGAAGCGTAGATTGCGCCCAATGACCAAAGCCCAGCTTTTATTTGGCGCTCTTACTGGGAGTCGGATTGTCTATTCATGAAAAATTTAGTATGATACAATTTTGAATAAAAATCAAGATTATAAACTCCCAATTCACAGGCTACCTCTCGTAGATCTTTCACTCTAGAAATAGAGGAACTTCAAGAGCCCTTCCCCTATCCCTGTAGAATGATAGTCAATAAATAGAGGTAAGTGTGGTGGCAGCCCCCTTTCCCGCTTCTCGCGTACAAGAGTGATGTTATGCCCTGTCTATACGTAACTTTGGTGTATACGTCAAGATATAGATTTTGGAACTAGGATATATAAGTAGGATGATATTGATGTGTATCATGTATAAGTCGAATAGATTTTCTAAATTAAGAAGACTAAATTTCTTATAAATCTACCGCACGACTTTTTAAAAAATTGAAGTATGCCACCTCAAAAATATTCTTCCTATTTTCAAAAGAAATGACTGTTGATAAGAATGAAATTACAACGTATTGTACCAAATTGTTGAAAAGATTCAGATCAGTAAATCTGCTTAAAACAAAACTAAGATTTTATGATGACTTTCTAAGAACAATGTCAGAATAGTTTATTATTTTATTACTTATTTCTAAGACCCAGAAATGGATTCAGATTTTATCAAATGCTTTCAAAGTCGGACCATTTGCGCAGTGTTTCCTTGTGCAAGTAAAACATTGAGTTGGTAGCCCAACACACAAAATAAAAATTTCCCTTCGGAAAATAGACATCCCCACAGCATTCCCTTATCAAAACCTTAAACTATGGTATTAATGCATATACCAAAATACCTGTATGAAGTTTTGCTCTTTTTAGGCTAACTAGTTTGTCAAAATTTTACATGTTAAGGAAAACATCGTGTTATATCTGAAGAGTTAAGTCAGTTCTTAGTTCCATCTCTTGCAATGGCAACAGTTTAAGTGCTTGCACGACAGATAGGTCCTATACTTATGTAGTTTAGATTTTTGACAAAACAAATCGGGAACCTGGTTGAATTTCTAGGAACGAAAATATCCCTATGCTAAGGTGCTAATGTCGTTATGGTACCATTTTAGTAATTTGTATTTAACGAGGTATCAGGAAGCCAACTGAAAATATCACGGAGGAAAGGTAAAATTATAATATTTTTTTGTAATTGTACTTGGACAGACTTTTCTCTACTACTATCACTGGATGCAACTAACAACAGAACACTCAAAAATGAGATCCAGGGTGGAAATGACGTTTACAATGTTTTATAAGTGCTCTTATGCCATACAATTGTGAGCCTAAATGTAAATATACTTACTTGAGGAACCTAGACATAGAAGTAAGATGATAGACGGAACTCTTATATTTTGAAAGGAAAGTCATCAGTTGTGATGGTGAAGTAACACATAAGCTAAAAATATCAATTGAGAATGTATGTGAAATTTTAAAACACTGTTATAACCTAGATTACCTTAACGCGAATGATGATATCATTGTCGCGAAGTGATCACCGTCGAGCATACTTTAAATGCATCTGATGCACCAAACAGAGAAAAAGAATCACAGACCAAGAAGAATACTATCAAAGGGCTGATTTTACTTAATGGAAAAGTGTACTACATGAATTACCTTACTGCTGTATTGATAGAAACTTGTAGAGAAGGTAAACTGGAGATATTGCGATAACGAGAATGTGATAAGGCTCTGAAGTGGTAAGTCAAACTAAGTTCAGAGGGTCAGTTTCGTTATAGTGGCAAGATATATTTATTGAGTTGATAAGAAATTCTCAAGGACACACAATAATCAAAGGGTAGTCTTTTCCCTCAGTTATTAAAGGTTAGCTTTCCCATTATCTCTTATTCGCTGCCTTATTCATTGACCATTGCCAGACAATGTCCACAAAGGCAACTGTAGTTAAACATTTTTCATGGGTTACTAGTAGAAAGGTGCCAGACTATAGAATGATAAATTGGTCTCCTCGCCAGCCTATGGTGAAGAAAAGTGACTGGCTTAAGTGCTGTAACAGCTTGATGCACACAAGTAGCCCTGCAAAATGAAAGAAACGGAGCCAAATATAGAACATATCTTTTGAAACACTACTACTTACCTCTCATCAGAATGAAACGTAAATCGTTCGGATTTAGAAAGAGTATTGTTCAAAGGAGTACCCACTGTGAAAATGATGATCTACGTGGTGTTATGTAGCCAACTGGAGGTTTCAAATACGGTACAAGTTTTCTACGTCTTCGATAAAATAGTTAAGTCAAATCGGTGAAGGGTGGACGGGTATTACCGATCGTAGACTAGTCAGTCTACTTTTGGAAGTTATAACATTTCAAATTGATGTCAAGTTAGCTCTGACCTTCTGTAGTACCAAATATACAGTGTGTATTATAGTTTACCAAGAGTGGACATAAGTGCAAGGCTATATAGCTAATATTCCATGCGGTTGAGGTTATTTGAGGTAGAGAATGGCAGGTGACAAATGTTCCTAGTTGTGGACTTGCTTAAGACAACGTTATGATTGATACTCTGATTCGGCACAAGGACTAAAGGGATCTTTGGACGTTAATACTGCAACTTAAGATATGTTCATTCATACTTGATCGTCATCACTAATGTTACAGCTTTGCTTTTAATGGTTTCTTCTTGATTTACGATCTCTGGTGTTAATATGATCACTTTACTGGGAAAATCTATCTTGAAGTGCGCCCAAAACCGTATCTGACGTAGCTGGTGTCAAAGAGAGATACGTTTGCTCCGATTGTTATGTTGTTTTTTTATCGATGATAATATTTACCTTAAATGTCAATGCTTACATTTCAAGCATTTAGCTCCATACTACACGCTGTTGTCTTTGGCCTTTGTTGATAATGCCCTGTCTTTGACCACTTGTGATATCACCTTTGCAGCACACAAGCAACCTCTGCACTATACTACGTACACGATTTGAAGAGCTCTCCAGTCTCTCATTGACATGTCCCAGCTTATTTGTTTTCCAAAATTTTCCATGTAGGACAATCTTTATCCAAGCTCTCCCCCTTATTAGTTTTTTAATCTCTCTTTCTTTATAAGATATTTAACAGTTTATAATCTTTCAAGCCAACTTTGTGGCCTTTCAAAGTCTGAGTATTTGGGAGTAATCTTGATGCTGATTTGATCATAAACATTCCTGCTCTGTCCAAGCCCCGATTATTACACCCCCCCCCCCCCCCCTACTCGATTTGGGGGCACTTTTTATTACCCCTACTATTTACCCGCACCATTATTTGAAGGTCTATGATATGGATAGGTGTATATGATACTAATGTATATCAGAAAAGGATGTAATTTCTCTCATCCAATTTCCGCAACGTAAAGATACCAAACATTAGACATTGCTCATTGTCATGCGTCTACTCTATACGTAGAAACTCTGTAAGAAGCAACTATACATAAAAACGTAAGTCAACAACTGTCTTGATATGCACCAGTCTACCTGATTCCAAGAGACTTCTTGACTATAGTA
>JAAAKL020018226.1:0-10314 GCA_010016065.2 Carybdea cf. marsupialis auct. non (Linnaeus, 1758)
CTAATTTTAGAATGATTTCCAGAAAATGATGAATATTAACCGCCCCCCTTCGAAATTTTTGAAATCTCAACCGCCCCGCCCCCCTCTCCCAGAGGGCCAGCTTCGTGAGCGACAGTGAGAACAAGTGGCAACAATATATAACCCATACTTTGCAGAGTAGTGGATTCCTTGCTAAGCAGCGAAACTAAGAAGATCGTGCTCTTTGCGGAGAGAAATGACGTGAAAAACATCCATAGTGGACTGAAGAAAGTCCATCGACTCCCTTTTCCCTTGTCAGCAGATATTGATCAATGTGTATGACAGAGTAAGAGAAAATAGAAGACGATGATGAATCCATTGGCCAACTACACCTATGTTCCTATCAATGAGTTGCTGGACGTAGCTTAAAATTTATGTCAGATTCATTAAGTAGTACGTCTGCTCTTCAGCAGCAAACTACACTAGTCAAATTCTATTCTGGTGGAAATCTATGTAGAAGATATCAACCCTCTAGCTAAGGAATTTCACTGGCTTGTTCAGCTCGTATCGCAGCTCCAGGTATTTTCACAGCACCTTAAAAATTGTTTTCACAGCACATTTTGTAAAAGCAAAGGAACTGTGATGACCAACTAGGAATCTCGCTACAATTCATTTGCATCTGAATTGTGTCAAAAATTCGGCTTACTTGCCTCGTCCTATATACGAGGCAAGGCATAGTGTTTGCTGCTGAACAGGACTAAGCTGCATACCTTTACTACAACCGAAATCTTTGTTACTTTAAATAGAGAAGGACTTGAAAGGGTATTGGCAAGATCTTTCCACTGAAGCAAAAATTGCATCAGTGCTTAAACAAGTTTATTTCACGCCTGAAGTAGCTTGACCTTTATAAAATGAATTTTAAATGCTGTATCTCAAGCCATTAATTGTGAGCAACTGACAAAGACCAAAAGGTGATCGATCTTACTTTCTCAGGAAACGCTCTGCTGAGAGTTTTTGTTAATGATGAGGTGAATATGCAGCTTGTTAATACTAGTCTCACTTTCGGAAATCTTCGCAAGGAATACTATTAAAAAATAGGCATCGTTCTAGTTACATCAATCAAATTATATCGAGCATCAGACCTGACAATACTGCTATTCACAGATAATTTACCAGCGTCACTAAAATAAGCTGATATTGTTCTACTACACTTGCCTTAAAAAAGTCCATAAGCTGTAAGTGCCAAGAATTAGAAACTGTGTTCGCCTATGAAGCTGGCCTTTGCAGCATTTTAGGCAAGCTTGCAAAGTAGCATTAACCCAGTACATGTAAAGTGGCTACATGTAAAATTATCAGCTCTCCAAGAAATCTCACTAGAGCTAACAGAAAACCTTCCAAATAGAGCTTCAAAGCCTCTAGTGAAGGAATTTTATGTAAACATCGTCAAAGTAAACTGACACAAAGATGTAGGGACCTAGAAATCCAATAGGATCTGTGCAATAACTTGCACCAGTGGCTGCAGCCTTAGAGATTGCTGTAAAGTGACCAGAAGAACATTGTCAACAGGTTTCCAAACAATTCCATGGTCTCCTGTACATACTGCACGGGGACCATTTGGATTTCGATTGGCTTTAGGAGCCATCTAGACATCCAACTCAACTTATTGCTTATTCTGAGCTCTTTGAAATTAGGTTTGATTTAAATAATTTAAGCTAGCAGAAGAGAATCCAAAACGGCTGTACCAAGCTGAGCGCAGTTCCTGATCAAAGATTAATACAAAGACTGATGTTCAAAATACTAAACATTAGACAAGAAATCAGTCTAAACGGAAAAGTAGCACTAAATTGTATAAAGCATTGTTGGTGACTTATATTGCGACTGATCTAGCCAGTCTTAACTACACCCAGACGGAATGCCCCATGCTGCCTCGCATTCTCGTTTTAACCGAAAAGTCATAGTGTACTTGCTCTCAGCAGTATTTTTAGATGAGAATTGTACCACTTGAATCAAAATCATACCTATATGAGTAGCAACTTTCCTGTCTTCTTCTTGTGAAGATTCGTCTTTTTGCTAAATGTACATACTTCTGGGGGTTTGGGGTGGAAAAAGTCAACTATACAGAATCTTTGCAAATTACTGAGTAACTATTGCAAACTATGGACTGAATTTTGCTTCGTTAAGCTCCCGACATTAAACTGTGAATCCTCAGAACGGCCAATACATCTTTCCTAGAAATCTCTGCTACGTGTGACCTATATTCTTGATCTTTTGCTCCATGTCATAGTATTTTAATTCTTAAACTAATAATATGTTTACGTGGTATACGTCACGTCCTTTAAGGCCTCAGGTCACAATTTGGGAGTAGAATAGCAATACACGTCTTCTCCGTGATCACTGTTATTGTCACGGGCGTTTCTACCTTCGTCCGCAATTTGATAAAAAAAATTTAATATTCAACGTAGGCAGATATAATTGTGTATGCGTTGGAGTACGCTCAGTATCATTTAAAGGTACGTTTCCTGTAAATTCTCATAAAGATAAGATTACTCACTATCAATAAGAACATCAACGAAAGGTTAGGAGGTGATTTACTCCCTTCATGTCCAAACATAAGAGCCAATTGCAACTCATTAAGGCTTTGATAAAGTGCAGCTTACCCTATTCCCCGATTTAGAGACTTATGTCTATCAGTTTAAAGGTACATGCTCCTTGACCCTGGACATATTTCACAGTTAGAGAATTTTAAGGAGAAGGTAAAAACTGCTCAATGAAATGCAATGGAAACTACTCGTTATTTTCATGAAATGCTAGATAAATAATCGTTAATTATGGACTAATATATGGCTAGGTTCTTTCCGTTGTCTACACTTGGCACATCTAGTCCACTCGTTCAGTTCTCACGAGCTTCTGTTACCTTCAAACAAAAGATTGTTAAAAAGTATAAATGTGTACTGCAAAATAGTTTATCGATGTTTTTAGGGTAATGACATAGTGCGTCTCAGAAATTATATACGACCCGGGTTTTTTAGAACTGTAAAAATTGTAGTTTCCTTATTATAGGCCAAAAGCCTCTATTCAGGGGTACACTCCTTTTCGTCTTTAAAAAGGGCAAACGTATTGTCAACGTAATCGCAAGAAACAAATAGTTTATAAATGTAGCTAATTTTTAATGGAAATCCAGAAAAAAATGTCGGATAAAGTAGGTCCTAGAGAAATGACTTTAGGAACTCCTTCATCGTGCCTGAAAATCCTGTCATTTAAACTGGATCCAACGGACAGGATTAACGCAATCATAAATCAAAGTAACACGTCCTTGGGAATTAATCGAAGTTTGACTTTTCTCTGTATAGCGTGCTAGCACAAATTTTGATAGTTTCAGTTATTCATAAAGAGACTATATTCCAGCAAATCTACAAGGTAAACCATTAAAGTGTTAAACAAGCTTGTACAGTCTTCTTTTTTAGCATATCAAGGCCGACGAAATGGTTTAGAGGTGGCGGCGCCAAATAGTTGTGTCAAGTAAAACTATTTTACATGCACAATGTTTCAGATCAAACTTAGGGGTACTTCTTAGGAGTACAATAAATATATTTAACACACGTATTAGCTAACATGTGTGAATTTAGCTTCTATACACTTTAATTATCTAATATAAAACTTTGTATAATTGATAAATTATCCAAATAAAATAATAAGTAATTCCAAGTCAGCAAGCTGACTGCAATTTTGGGAAGCAACTCTTGTTTTACATCTATGTCTTGGCCTTTAATGATTTTTTTATACCTAACGAGGAGGAAAATATGTCCTGCTTTCGATCTCCACCACATATTATGCTGTTTCTTATTAACGAAGATTTTTGAATTAATGCGTAGACATTGTTTTATCATCTGACCGTCTTTTCTGATATTATTATATTTCAGATGGTCATTCAATGGATAAAGACGGTTATTCCCAAATCTGCTATTTATTGGACTAATGATTTAAAAAAGTGAAAAATTTGCTAATCTTGTTTTGCTTGGGAAAGGTCTTCCTTCAACAATCAGGATACAATTTGAATATGATATAGTTTTTGTTTTGGAAGGAATTAAAACTTTCTTTTAAAAGACATTTCCCAATATCCTCAGAGGACATATTTAAGTTTATAGATAGATTGATGTATATAGATATACATAAATACTTGTATTAGATTATCTCAGAACACCTAAAATAAAAGGTGACAGGGATATACTCAGTAACGTTCAAAATGCCTTTTTTTCTATAATGGTGTATTTATGGAGGTGTTAGCAAAAGGTAGTACTAAATTAAAATTAAAATAAGAAGATTTAATTCATGGTAATGAATTTAAAAGGTATTAATATATTCCAGTGAATGAGACGCTTTAATTGCCTATATGCAATAAGCATTTAAACAGGATATTCATGTCTGCAAAGATACAACATAGGTCCTATACTACGGGTTTTAAAGTGGAGGGACCAACATTTACAAAACAAGGTAACACTATCAATAACATGTGATAATACGATACGTCGCTAAAATTCGAAACAGCCACGGGCTCAACCTTAACTCACCCTAATAGCCTTTGTCCTGTTGTGCGCTGTTCATGTTAGGTCGAGCTATTTCTCTCACCCTTAAACACTTAGAGGACTGACTGTATTATAATAATCGTCCTACATTCTAAACAGAAGAACTGATCTGCACGTTAGTTAAATGTTTTGCCATTTCATTTTGTTTTTACCATCTAAGGGTTACAGAGCCCGCCCCTCTGACTTTAAAGACGGAATACCAAAAATTGATTGCACCCATCCCGTAGCCACAATGGAAGCAATAATTGATAATATTGAAGAGTGTTAAGAACTAGAACTAAACTTGTACAATATTTTTATTGAAAACAATCTATTTGTCTATCACGAGGAAGATATTTGTTTATTTTCTTATTTGGCACCAATAAACAACAAAGAATGCACATTTGAAAAGTATCGAGGCCCAATACAAATTGTTTTCAGATCATAAGATATAAAAAGACGCAAATGCTTATAAAGAGTAGCATATGGTGAAAAATCTAGAACATTCCTCATTCCCTTCTATTTTCAGTTACCAATAATCTTTTAAGGAGGGGTCAGCCGCCTTTGTCAATTTCCTCCATAGCTGACTCTCTTGGGTATCTTCCCTTTGCAGCCCTTCCTCCTTCATGTCAGCACAAACACCGACAACGCCGTTT
This sequence comes from Carybdea cf. marsupialis auct. non (Linnaeus, 1758), assembly GCA_010016065.2. NCBI lineage: Eukaryota > Metazoa > Cnidaria > Cubozoa > Carybdeida > Carybdeidae > Carybdea > Carybdea cf. marsupialis auct. non (Linnaeus, 1758). The sequence goes on from JAAAKL020018226.1 coordinate 5,177, forward strand.
GATGGTAATACCACTGCCTTTCTAATGTCACTACGGCTTCTTCTCACATGGCCATACCATGTAATCATATTTTATTAATCTTTTTTCTGATATCGGCAACAGTAATGCTGTCTTTCCCTAATGCTCTAACTCCTTCCCTATACACTCAAACGTACTCCAATTTTACGCTGTAGAATTCAAATCTCAGTATTCAGAAAATGATGTTGAATCTGGTGTACCAAGTTCCAATACAGTATAGAGAACTGGTTGATAAACTGATTATTCAACGTGAGCCTCAATTTTACTGGCATGGTTTCACCACAACTGACTGGTGTAATCTCCTCCCACTTTCTCCAAGCCGCTTTTACCTTCAATGACACTTCCTTTGCACGTCATCCAGTTGAGTCATCATAGAACCAAAATATTTTAGCCCTGATGTTTAATAAAGGGCTGTACAATTCCTGTTATTTGGATGCTTCCGCTCTGCATGCTTCACACCATCACGTTTAGGACTCTGAAGCGCCACTTCTGTCTGATCCGCCACCATAAAAGCATTTACATGTAGCATGCATGGCCTACGGCAAGCCTTGCCACATACATTCACTTATCGCATCAATTGCTATAACAAGGAGCAAAGGGCTGAGCTTCAAGCATTGATGAACTCCAGGTATTATGTAAAATTCTTCCGACATCTTTTAGACAATTTAAATAGTGATTATAGCTCGCTCGCCCTGTCATCTAGGGCTAGTATTTCAATCTACCACAGTTTCTCCTGCAGGCACTAGGCTTCATCTTTGCCCGGGATCTTAACAATGTCCAATCGTATCTCTGATGGCCCACCTGCTTTGTTTGTCTCATGCTATTTAACAAATATCTCAGCTTCGAGGGGCTAATTGACTACCCTGGCCCTCACATAGCATCATGTAATGGCAGTTGTCACTTTCATTCTCGACATTAAGAAAGTATACGAAGACTTTTATTTTCCCCTCTCAAGCTACAACGTCACCATTCTTATCCTTAATGCTGGTCATCTTCTCCATGCCTTGCTTCTGATCATGTCTTGTCCTTGCTCATTTATACATTTTCAATGCTCTTTCTTTGATGCCAAGGTTATTGAAACGTTCCTGAATAGTGTCTTCCTTTGCTCCTTCTACATGAAATTTGGCTCTTTTACATGCCTCTAACTATAAACTAACTTCATCTCTCAGTCAATCCTCTCCTTTTGCCAATACTTGAATGCCATCAATTTGGCTGCGATAGAATTCTATACCTCAATATACCTGTAGCACGACGTCATTAATCGCACTGCTAAAAATTCTCCCACGCGATTCTCTCTTGCTGCTAAATACGTGCGGTCATGTATCTTTTAACTTTTCCGCCAAATTCTCTAGGTCCCATGTTCTTATCCTCTGCATTTCTTTCGGTCTTCTCTCTGTGCCATTTGATGTCAATTACTAGAGGTTGATGTTGCTTCCTTGTCGCTTCCCCACATATTGCCTTATATTGTGAGATATTGCTTCCATCAATCTTCCTCGTCATGATCTAGTCTACTTGACTGTTTTAAATTGTGGCTCTTAAACGTAATCATGTGCTCCCCTCCCTTTGTTAATAAAGTATTAGCAAAATTCTTTAGTCTAGCTTGTAGGCGAAACGCAGAACGTTAGCCCCCTCTTTGTTCCTCCTCCCATAGCTATTCTGTCCGTGCTTACTGCTGTAGTTACCTCGTTCTGCTCTTAAAATCCCGTTCAGCCCCAATAAATCTGTTCTCATTTAGGACCGTGGGTCTATTCTGGCCTTCCAGAGAATTGTAAAAGCTATCCCTCCCGCCTTTGTGATATTCTTTTCGGGAGCATAAGCTGACGCATTGTTGACGACTGTGTGTTCTATCATGATCTTGTCTTCGTCACTCGGTTACTAACTCTGGTCGCTTGCATTAAATGTTCTTTCAGGCTGCTAGACAAAAGATTCTCCACCTTATTTCCCTTAGAGTTACTTCATGTACAAGATAGCTTGTATCTCTTACCTAACTCCTTTCCGCGGTATTTCCTGCAAACACAAGATGCTGATCTTCTTGCTCTTCATCACATCAACGATCTCACTTCCTTTGGCCGTCATAGATGCTATCTTCCAACTTGCAAGTCTCAGTTGAGCGACTTGTGCAGGTTTGGTCTAATTTGAGCTGATTTGATTTGGTTTGGTTTCCTCCTCCCACACCACCGAGAATCAAACATTAGTGCGCGTACCTGACAGGGTACGCCCTAAACTCCTAAATTCCTCGTGATTTGACTAACAACTTTCATTATAATTTGAGGTTGAGACAGGCTTTTATTTGCCGAATGCTCTTCATAACGCTAACCACAGATGCAAGCTGTAAGCCAAACCTTCGATCTGTCACCGATGATTTTGAAATAGCAATACTATTTAACAATAGTTAAAACCCCGTAGATAACCCCCGGATATTCTGTATGTACAAAGTTTCTTTCGTTAGTGACTTGAGCCTGCGTAACTACCAATACCGGTGACTTTTAACGTCTTCTCTTTGCCCTGTTTTGAAGCAATGTGTCTATATCGTTATCATCGTAAATGCTTGCAGTTGTGTTCCTTTGGTTGCTATCACAAGTAGCAGAAATTTAGAAAATTAAAGCGGTGTCGAAGCGGCCGTTGACGAAATAGTAATAGCCGCCGCCACCGCAAACTATTTAACAAATTGTATGGAAAGTTTAAAAAAATGCTTATACGAATTTAAAATTTCAAACATTTACATCATTCTGTAGATTGTAAGAAATTAAGAGAAGGAGGTCGGAGTAAGTCCGTCTAAAAAGTACATGGTTGCCAGTTGGACGTGGACCGGTATCCTACGGGTTTGCAAATGCTCTTGCCATAAGTAGTGATTTATCCACTGGGCCAGTACTATCACAAACATTGATTGAGCAAGTGGAGCTTAGGTTCACCTTGAAACTTGCCAACCCCAATCCATGGATAAAGCAACGCCTCTGTGCAGACCTGATAGGCCATACAATGGTTAAGAAGTGGATATAAAGCATGCAATCATAACAAGTACGGATGTTTTCTAAGTAGAATGTTATTTTACATTCATTTATCCCCGGTTTTTCAGTTCATCATTATGGAAAAGTGACCTTTCGAAATTTCAATATTTCTCAACAATGTCTTGCAAGGCGTTCCCACGCTATTATTTCAAATCTTCTTTTCCATCCTCTTTCTTTCTAATTTACTTAAGCTCAGGTTATTGTCGTACAACTTGTACACGTAATCATCTCATAGCTTTATGCTGTATTGAGGCAACTAAACTTTTGCAACTTGCATTGTCTCATGTATCTGAAATAAATCTTCCTTGGAATATGTAATTTTTTAGCTATTCGAGTTCTCTATAAAACTAGTTGATAAAAGATTGAAACTGTAGGTACGATATATGTATTTCTACCATTGACTTGACTTACATCCCTCTCATCTAGTGACGTGGGGTACAACTCTCCCTCCCCTATTTAATAACAAAAGTTGGAAAGTTTTGAGAAGGCAGGATGTAATGATTGCCAAAATACTTCCTTAACACGTTTTCTCAACCGAGTATTTAAAGTTTTGGAGATCGGCCAGGCCAGACCAGTCCAGCCCAGCCCACATACGTGGTAGGCCAGATCATACACTAATAAATCAAAGGTTCAGACCCAATAAAAACCACAAGGTAATACTTCATCCCCATTCTCATGTTTAGCCTCTTAGAAAATTCCTCTGTATGAAGTAGCAGACGCACGAATTACAAGAAGGGTTAGGGTTGAGCCAAGTTAGTTTTGAAAATTTCACCACAAAATGAATGGTAACACTTCCATGACCAAGTCACATGACGCAGAGAGGCTGGTCTCCAAAATTGCATAGAGTTGGATGTCGATGTCCTCCGCTGAAGTATTTGGAGCTAATGTGGAGACTGGAAAGATAGATCATGTTGGTAGAGAGCACGCCGCAAGTGCTTGGGGCATGGGTTCGAATTTCGGTCGCGGTGACAGACCGTCATGGTATTAGACCTGATTCACTTTATTCTAAGACCTCAACTAATTTTTGTAATTTATTGATTAAAAAGCAAGAGGCTTCCAATAAAGTAGATTTTCCTCACATGGAAATATTCCCTGCAGCAGAAGCAAAAGTTTGTATTAAGATTTAACTATAAGATAAAAACAACAACTATATATAATGACGTCATCGAATAACTTTATTACGTCTGTAATGTACTAAAACTTATAAATATCGACGCTATTCTTGAGACTGTCCCCTCCCTCGTTGGTAAATATCTTTGAACTCAATAACTCTATTTTTCTCTCTCTATTTTGATTTGATATGCCGATTCTCATGATGTCTTTGTTGTGTCTCGTGTTGTCTTAGCACTCCTTCCAAAACTATTTCCCTGATAAATCGTCGGCTTCTAGGTCTATTTGACACATACATTCCACAGGTTTATATTAACATCATTTACACGAGTGGAAATGTATTTCCCTCTCGCCACTCGGAAGATGGTTCTTCAATAATTTAATCGGCTTACACAAGTATTTTACCATAAATATCCGATGTTATTGAGTTTAGGTTTGCCATAAATACACCCGCAATTTCCTGCTTCTTTCTTCGATTATTTCTTTTCTTTCGATATATTCGAACATTCCCGAATAAGATTTGAAAGCATTGTGGTAAAAATCAATAGACTGCAACTCTGCTTCCTTAACTCTTCTATTTTTGTATCACGAACCTCACGTTTATGTTGCCGGGTGCCGCGTTTTGTCATTATTAATACGATTTTTGTAGTTACGGTATCGTAAGAGGATAGATTAAGGGTGCAGAAGAGGGATTAGAATCATGTCAGAGTACACCAGAGGTGTTGATAGTTGATAACTTAAGTTTTTTATCTTTCCTCTTGGACTAGATCAAGATGTATGTATGTTGAGACAAATTAACGCAGGCAAAAAGCCATAGTGAGGGCATAGCTATGTCTTCTTTGAGTGAAAACCCAAGGGATACCCCAAATAACGTCATCTGGATTTATCTAGCAGTGCCGTAACCACAAAATAATTATTGGGGGGGGGGGGCTATACCGGGCTTTCCATTTCCCATGGGCGTGGCCGAGAAAGAATGGTTTGCCTATGAAATGCTTTAAAATT
>JAAAKL020018227.1:0-10314 GCA_010016065.2 Carybdea cf. marsupialis auct. non (Linnaeus, 1758)
CCATCATTATGTACATATATATATATATATATATATATATATATATATATTACTTTTCTTTTCTTTTTGTTATTTTCGTTTATTATCTAAGATTACTATTTTATGTTTTATTTATCATTTATACACACTTCCTGTCACCCATTTCATAACGATGCCCTGTACCCAGTGACCTTGATCATATATCTCTCATCGCTTATTCATCCAACCGCCTTCGTAACTGGAATTCATAATTTTGTCACACGATCACCGTATACATTAATAACGAACCCTTAAGCTTAGCATTGTAACAACTCTGAAGAAGGCTAGCCTGACTAGCTGAAATATAAGTTTATAAGTATAAAATACATTAAAGCGTTCCTCTGATGTTCTAAACTGATTCTTGTTTTATAATCCATCCGAAGCCCATTGAAAGTTACAAGGCAACCAAGGAATACACGGAACAACACCATCCAACTGAGCGCCAACTCTGGACGTGGTATTATAATAAATAGAGTATCCATGGACTATAACAGATTTTTAACTTCAAATGATCTCTACAAATAAACCAGTTCATTTACGTCTGAATAATTTACCAGTGTAACATGTTGAACATCACAGTACCTCATAGAGTACCATTTTATCCCACTTTCTACAATAACTGAGTGACTGTTTCTCAGTGAAAGGCATTCTCTGACTTAATAACTTTAACTACATTAATTGGTCAGTGAAATTCCATCAGGATAAAGGAAGAAATAAAGTGATGTACAAATAGTCTCAACATATATAACAGTTGATGCAAAGTTTAGAAAAGTAACATACCAGCTCAACTGCCTGTGGAAAGGGGTCATCCTTCCTATCCCGCTGTGGGAACCGTTGAATAACAGTTCCCTTAAGTTCCTTGCCATGGTCTAGAAATAAAGTTAGCATTGATTAGTAAAATAATAAGTGATCCCATGTTTCAAGGAGGCTTCCTTGGATACCTCACTGACTTCCTGCAGATGGAAGGAACAAACTACTTCACTCAATACAAGATAGTCTAGTCTAGTCATCAAGGATTTGCTGAAAAAGTTGGATAGTTGAGACTGTGAAACTGGCCATTTTTTTAAAGCTCTAATATTCACAAGTTTAGCACAAGTTTAGTCATGGATTGCTCAGCACTGTTAAACAACTAGGCAGTGAATGGTTCATTGACAATTCCTTTTTAACACCATGTAGTCCCCTTAGCAGGAGCTAGGGTGGTATTAATATACATGGGATGTGTTACTGGAGCAAGGGGCACTTTAAGACTAGATGACCTTCCAGGAATTGAACATTTACACTTGTCCACTAGTAGCTGTAATCATGAGATATACAATGACTAAATAACCATGGATGCATATATGGTGCTGGTGGGGATTAAATCCAGTATCTACCATACCATTTCCTGGCTCTCAAATTGGGATGGCAGACTCCATCATTTGCATGGACAAATCTGTCCATCAGATACAGACATTCCTGCCCCCCATGTTTGCTATGGTCCTGTAAATTTCAACTTTGACTCTCTTAAAATTCTACCAAAAAATTTTCTCTGTTCAACTAAACTAGTGTTGGAAGAAAATTCACAAGATAAAAACAGGTTATTAACATTTGTCAAGGTCAGCTGAAAATATTAAAGCTTTGAAAAATAGCAAGTTTCATAGTCCCAATTTTGGCAGACCAAGTTCACTCATGTTAATTTATAATTTACATTAATAGACTTTTTAGAGAGAAAAAGCATGAAAATATTGTTGGTAAATAGTTTGTATGATAAGCAGAGTATCTAAGCCGCACTAGATGAGCAAACATTAGTGTTCAATTCACTCTGGCAGAAGTATACATCTGTGAGACCTGTTTAACATCCATAACATAACATCCATCTTTTGGTAGAGTAAAGTTTATTTGGTAGCAAATATTTAAAGTATTTATTATTCATATGGAAGTTCAATGTATCTTAACTATGTATATTAAAAAACATAGGATCAGTGGGTAAAAAGATGCAATCATGGAAATCACCTTAAATCCTGTTTAAACCATATTTAGTTTAATAACATTTTTGATGGTTTTCTTGAATATCTTTGATTAGTGATTTCATAAGTACTCTTGTTTTACTGGGATTCTTTTGTTAAATTGTGACAAAATCACTTCATACTTCCTTTCAAAGCTCCACAAATAGGTTACCTTCACAGAAATTTGAAAACAATTCAAACTCCTCTGACAGAAAGTCTCCTGCACCCAGGCAGATGAATGAATGGATGACAAGCAACCTATTTTCAGATGTTGTCTTGTTCTTGGCATAAAATTATGGTGACAGTATTCAGCTTTGTATACTTTGTAGTTTGTTAGTGATCAGACTGACTATGTATAAAGACTGATTAAAATGTAATTTTACATCAATAACACCTAGCATGGTAACAGCACTGAAGAAATAGCCTCAGTTATGTTATGATAAAGGTGAGTTTCAACAATGAACAACACCTCCTTGAAATCTGCATTTTTTCTGCATCTGCAATTCATCTATTTTTTAACTGTTAGTGAGAACTAGTTTTGTGACTATCAAATATTAACTGGAATAAAATAGGTGATAACTGCAGTTAATACCACCACAATCTCTCTCCCCACCAAAACAAAATTACTGAAAATTTTTGTCCTACCACAATGAAAAGACTTAAGATAGGATATAAACAAACTGTTATCTCTTACTGTCACTCAGGTTTTATTCATAATACACAGCTTTATATATAACTGAAGTCTTGGAAAGTTCCTGATAGTAAATGGATAACATCTGAAATATTGACAGCTTTGGACAAAACAGGGATACAGATTATTCATAGCTTTGTGAATGAAATCTACAATTACGGTCAAATACCAGCTGACAAGAATGAACCATTATTTATATGATTGACAAAGAAACCAAAGGCAACAATGTATAGAGAAAATATAAAGGGAAATCGGTGAACTACAAAATGCATCTATATGTTGTTACAGGGGTCACTGCATGTAGACTATAGCCTGCTCAAAGGACAGACAAAACAGTAACTAGAACTAGAAACTAAACATTACAACAATATTATAACTTATAGATAAGATTGGATAAAGATACTTAAGTGTTCATCAGTTCTGATGGCTTTGAAAGAGTACTAGAAAGAATTAGATGTATTGACACTTGAAAGACTTAGATCTTTGGCTGTTCCATTGCATCGCTTACAGTGTGGTAGATAAAGGTTTGTAGATCTGTAAGGCCAGAAGTGCAGTGTCATGGTTTCAAAACTGTCACTGAGGAAATATCTTCGCTGTCATGCTGTCAATAGGAAAATACTCAAGGCTACAGAACATGTAGCACTAATAGCAATAATACTCCTGTGACAATGTGGGAAAGGAGCAAGGGAAGGAATTTCCAACATAAAATTGATATGTGAGCATTATTGTGACTTGAATCAGGATGCCTATACCTTCTCCATGGATTATAAAGAGACCATCCATAGATTAAGCATGAAAGGATGGAAAAAGTATCTACAAGGCATTGGTATGAGAGGTAAAGATTTCAAGTTGAAAGTGAAACTTGATTGGTCAAAAAGGGCATTCATATCGATGGAAGATACTTTTTAAGATGAGATTAGAATCAAACAAGGTGTATGCTAAGGATGTGTGTTGTCACCCTGTCTCTTCAATCTGTACACAGAGATGATCATCAGGCACACAAAAGAATGCAAAGGGATTACCATCGGCAAAGTGAATGTTTGCAATCTTAGATATACTGATGGTATAACACTACTGGCTGATGATGAGGAAGATCTAGAAGCCATAGTCAATGAAGTCAATGAGGCTGATGAAAGATAAGAGAAATTAAGTACCAAGAAAACTAAAACAATGGTGATAAGTAAAACAATACCAGACCTAGGATCAACATCACCATGTGTGGCACAAATATAGAACAAATATCAAAATTAATATTTCTTGGACAAATGGTCATTGAAGATGGTAGGTGTGAAGAGCAGATAAAGAGGTGAATACCAATAGCCAAAACAACTTTCTCTAAAATGAACAAAGTCCTCACTTCAATAAAGATATCATATTGATACAAGAAATCATATTCTTCAGTGTTATGTTTGGTCCTCTCTCATGTATTATGCAGGTTCATGCACATATACTAACAAATTGAGTAAATAAGTAGCAGCCTGTAAAATTTGGATGTATAGAAGGATGTTGAAAACATGATGGACTGGAGAGGAGGAGAGAGGATCACAAATAAAGAAGTGTTATGAAGGACAAACATCAAGAATAGACTATATAACAAGAAAATAGAATATCTTCGCCATATCATTGGTCAGAACCCTTTACACTGCACACCTCTAGAAGCAAGAGTAAATACAAAAAGAGAAGGACCAGTCAGTGGGCATATCAGCAGGGAAAGCCTCGAGGCACTTTGGCACACAATTGAAGGGAATGGAGAACTATTGCATCAAACACTTGACTAAAAGACAGAACCAATGAATGAGTATACTTGCACTATTTATTATGATTCAAATGAGAATGCAACAGTTCATTGTTTATTTGCTCTGGGTGTGAAATCAATTTGTTCATGGTGAAAGTCAATCTTATTCAAGTTGACAGGGTTTAATAGACTTCGCCAATCAGCTCAAATGCAAATGTAGATCGAAGTGAAATTGAAATCATCAACTCGTGTCAATGTGAATGAAAATAACCCCTGTCACAATGACCATTACTCCTTTCAATGGGCGTATATTTCTTCAAAATACAGAGCATAGTATTCAGTAGCTTTGGCTAAGAGTAAGATTTTATTTTATGGTGATGATCTAGTATAAATTTTAATCTACAACACATATAGTTTGAATGATACGGCTATTGGATATCTCACGACGATCCATCAAGTTTTAATTTGATAAATTTGTCTAATCAGTACTGCTGTCCTATAATACATTGCACTAAAGGAAGTATTTCAAAATGCTAATAGCCAAAAGTGGAAAGGAATGTTTAGCTTTAATTTCAGTACATCAATTGCCAGAAAATAGCCAAAACATTCTTTAGCAACAGTCAAGTATTCAAAATGTATTGTGCTACAATTGAAAAGATACTAGAGGCACGTGAAAATGTAACCACTGAGATTTGAAACCAAGGCTAACACCATAAATGTGTGCTACTCTACCATTTGAACTATGGTGATGAGTGATAATATAGTTTACTTTTCTCCCCATGACATAGTGTATAATATATACATAGTCTTTCTCTGTTTAACGTCTTTTTCCCCATACATGGGGTTTGACGGTGCCCATATACATGGGACTTGTTACTGGAGCATAGAGCACTTTAAGACTGGATGCCCTTCCTGACATCACCAATTGATGACCCTTCCAGGATTTGAACCCTGACCTTCTTAACCCTCTAGATCTGAAGGTCAGGAACTTATCCAACAGACTATGGTGGCTCTATAATATATACATAGTGAATTATGATAAACATATAGACATATATAAATATTTAAATTGATATGCTATGCTCACTGTTCATGCACAGTTTGAGCACACTCACATGCTACCATATCCTTTACACTACCTTCAGCTTTACTAGCTACATAGTTGGAATTCTGTCCTAATGCTCTGTTCTACAATGATGAGCCCAAATAGGGCAAAACTGCACTGTGTACAAATTGGGTAAATGTTCTTATATATCTGTATAACTAATAATATCTATATCCATAATAACATGATGCATATGGTACCCCCCAAATTTGAGCTGCTCCCATCTCATTGCATCAATAGTTCTTCCCATGTCTAAAACAACTGCATGAACTGGGGAACAAGTGCATAATAATAGTTTTTTAAACTTTCAGGATACTATCTCCTGAACCCTCCAGTCATGTAATGTTCTATAAAATTGTCTAGATGTGATTCCACATACCTCTATACATATATATATATATATATATATATATATATACATATGTGTATATATATGGTAGGTAGACACCTATACATATAGGTAGTCAAGGCATGTCCACCAATACCAAGAAATGGGGTTAAGGATTCAGAGATGGAAACTCAAAACATGAGTCACTTTTTTCAATCTTTTACTTGCAAAATCTGATATTGCTAAGAAGCCCCATAATGCCTCCCATGAAGTTCCACGGTTTAACTTCCTGCTTAAAAGATTGCTCGGTGTATAAACTGCTGTTGAACAAACTTAAAATATTCAAAGAGTTCATCATAAAACATGACACACCATAAAGGAGTGTCCCCTGTGTTTAACGTCATAGGTAAGGAGCTACAATAATATATGTATATAGTTCCATTTTCGTCGCTATCTGCAGGTGTTTAATCATCAGAACTTTGTTACGACGGTGAGGACTTCATAACATCAATGATATCATACACAATAATTGGAAGTAATTATAATGGACTGGCCTTATTTATTTCCGTCTTCACACATTTTAAGGATAAACCAATGTCGAAACAACAGATCAACTAAATGAACATTAAGTCAGCTTCTTCTAGTAATGGAAATAAGAACTATTACAGGCTAATAAACCAACACTGTGTTGAGGGCTAAATAAAACGCAGTGTTGCTGTTGATGACACAGGCTAGCTTATTTCAGCAGATAACGGTTAATTATCTTCCAAGAACTTATAAACCTCTTGAACTGCAATCAGCAGCTGATAGTATGGTTAAAAGTTCCCATACAAGGTACTATATCTACGAATCGGTGCGTGAGTACAGTATGCAAGAGCTTGCGTGCGACTGTTGCGACAAGGATGATGAGGTTGAGTGGCAGTAATATGAGCTAAAAGAGTTAAAATCGAAAAGATTTTGATTTCCAAATGGCGTGGCCTTCAATATCTTTATTAAGTTGAATGGAATTCCATTATACGAATCTATTAAAAAATCAGTTCCTTCCGAAATTACAGTCAGTATTGTAGATGTCATCTTGCGGGCTGACCAGCTAAATCGATTCTAGGATGGGACTGATAAATATCAGAAGTTAATGGCCCTCAGATGACGATGGTTACAGGCAGATTTTATCTGTCGGGTACCAAACTAATCATAGCGTAATAAAATACCCATCCGGCATCCACCTAACGCTTTGAACCGTCACAGAAGTCAAATAGTACACAAAAGGAAACAGAAGATTTGTAACAGGACCTCAACATCATATTAAGCAACATGGAAACTCACATAGATCTGTAAAATCCTGCACCCCTACCACAGCGATATACTCTGCAAGTCTTGACATAATCCAATCCACTATATTCTTAATACATTGAGCTCAGTTTCAAGGAAACAAATTGTAAATAAACTCTCCATTGCTCCTTAGATTCTCCGGGATGCGACCCCTCCTGCTGGCCGCCATCTTGAAATTTTTTATCAGTGCAACTTCATCTAGCGCATGCGCATTTGTTTGCTTCTACGGTGTCCCTAAACATTGACACAAAAGCCAAACAGAAGACAAGATTGGAAATGAAAATATAGAATAGGTTTCTAAACAAAGCAATTTGTCGGTAAGCAGAATAAAACAAACAAAAGAAGTATGCTTTGCCAAGGCAACCCCAGCCAGGCACTTTCTGCATCATGCGTGTCAATTGATAACAATCTGCGTACATTCATTTTCGTACTGGATTTGTTCCAGCTACAACTGTTTGTTGTCGAAAGATAGAATCCAGCCAGCTTGCCTGAGGTTTTGGAAATACACTTAGTGGAGTGACAGAGTGAGAGGATCAACAAACATGAGCTTCTCTAAGTGACACATGAAACCAAACACGACTGAAACAGTCGAATTTTATGTGGCAGGTGATAGCTAACATGGGATCCATTTACATCCACCTTAACCGGTTTTAATAGATAGACATCAGTCTCCAACACTGAGTCATTAAAAGGAACCATGGACTTTACTTCACGCAATAAATATTTTACATGTTACACGGGGCCATTGTCGTAATATAAAGTGACATTCGCATTTCAAATTATTATAAGAAGTCTAACTTTTCTAAAATTATAGCAAAGTCCATTCCTTCAGTTTTTACGAGATATTCAGATAAAAGTCAAGTAAATGGTCTGCTGTAGGTATCGCGATATTTCTGTTACTTTGAAATACATATCACCATAGAAACATGCATTTAAAGCTCGCAGAGCATGGTGGTTGTAAACCTATCACAGTACATGAACTCCATAAATGTTGCAGAAAACCTTCGCAGCCTGTTGATCGATTTATACCAAAATAGAAGAAAAAGAAGTGAAAGTTGTGAAGGGTTGTTAAGAGGAAAAGGCAACACAGATTTTCATTAGCTTACACAAGATGGTTCTCGACGTAGGGAGTAGCTAAAAATATGGTCACAGGCAATAAACTGGATCAAAATCTTTTCCTCTTTTACGATGTCAAAAATTTTAAGCAGAGCTAGTGCATGTTCGCGCAGAACTTAGGTCAAAAACCTTTTTTATCTGGCGAAGTTTAAATGTCATGTTATGTAGCGTTACTACAGGTACGGGGACGGGAGGGACGATATTTTCGACATCTGACAGAGATCTTTGTCTAACATCTGACTTTCGTAATCTATTGACTCTTTTCTTTTGCAGTTGTTTAATGCTTTGGTTTGACAAAAGACCTTGTAAGTCAATTGACAGAGCTGGTGGTTGCAACTTTTAATAATTACAATTTTTCAAAAATGGACTTGACTTCTGATCAAGTTTTTTCTGTCTCTAAATATGAATGGGGCGTCACACCATTGGCTAGAGTAAAGCTATGTACAATGGACCAGACAAGTCCCATGTCAGGGACTTACTATATTGGGGAGTAACAGGCAAAGGTTTTACTTCACTGAAAAAAAGAGTCCCGGTACCGTGCTTCTTTTGGAAAATCTAGGCCACAGAGTTGTTGCCATAATGAGGCACATGATGAGATACATCTTTTACTTAAGATTTATGGCAGTTCTATACGGTTTTTATCCACAGCAATCAGTTTTTAAGGTCACACCTTGTGCACTAGAATTTGACAGTTGGGTTACCACTGACATTTAGAAAAAGGGGGTATGACCACATCACTTCACATGCTCCACCTTTTCTTCACACACATTTTTAGCAGTTTTGAAATCTTGAAGATTTTGTTTGTTGCCTGCTAAAATTCTCAAGGTTTTGCCAAGCACCGTTTACAATATACCGTCAAGGGTGTTTGATGATTTAAAGCAACTAAGTAATTGCGTAATGTCTATTTAGAAATCGGTATTATGTAACGGGAGATACTGCTGAGAATGTGTTATCATTTCATCTTAATTATTACTGCACTGGATGCTAGGTCCCCTGCAGAACTAATTCATTTGTACCTAGATGGGACCATTGCTATTTTCTCTCATCTTCCAAAGCCATGTTTGAAATAAACACGTTGTTTAAAGATACTCTGTCTTTAACAAGGTGTTATGGAGCTCATTTTAGTCGGTTAAATTATGTATCACTCATTACCGTTCGCTCTTTATAGTGGTCAGCCGAAGGTATTAAAAAAATCTTTTCTAGTCCGAAGTCTACAATTTAACACATTGAGAGATCACAATAAGTGAGACGGAATTTTCAAAAGCGATAAAATGTCCCGAAAAGGCGAGGACACAAAGCAGACTCACCTTTACAAACCGAACATGTTACACCATGCTGATTCTTGATACTGGGGACGTTTGGGGAGTGTTAGCGAAGTTTCTTTCTTTTGTAAGCTCACAAATAACAAATAACCATACAAAATTCCATGTTAAGAAAGGACAGGACTCAATTAAGCCCCGATGCTAAAATAACAGTCTAGTTACGTTGAGATATAATCTCACAAGCATCCAAGTCCGAAGAGGCTCTCAGGTCTTAATATTTTTCCAGTATATATTGGATGTCCTCGAAAGAAACAAGGGCGAATGAAAACCCATTCTAGTAAGTTTGGACAGCGGAGACGTAGATGAAGCAGCTAATTTGGCGCTTTTGCTGATTGATACAGAAGGCGATGAAGATTTAGTAACACACTGAGTGATTGACGAGAACCTTTTGTTTTCATCTATTCTAAGGAATGCTGATGAATGTTTCAAGAAAGATCTGGGGTTTTTTCTTTTGTTATTTTGCACCCTGTCTGATTAAGTTTCAACCCCAAGTCCTCGGTTTCTAAAGATACACCCAGAGCGCCTGTTAATTAACAGTTTTTAAAAGTCTCAACAAACTAATTTGAGAGGGCCATTATGAGTTTTAGGGTTGGGGTCGACAAAACTTGACAACAGACAAGATTTCCCCTGTTATTAGGTTATTAGTGTTATGTGTTTTCAATTATAAATTTTATCTGTCTTAAAC
>JAAAKL020018228.1:0-10313 GCA_010016065.2 Carybdea cf. marsupialis auct. non (Linnaeus, 1758)
AGTAGTAGTCTCACAAGACGTAGTTCATCCTCGTTGCAGTTAGCTTGTTGGAGCACTTCTAAAACAGTTGATCTCCTATTAACTTCTTACCTAATGGGATGTAAATTTCGTGCGGTAAATTAACCCTGTATATTACCACGTTTTTTGTTTTATTGGACAATTGACTTCACCCAAAAGGAAGGCTGGTGGTATAAACATAAATCCTTTACAACAGCATATATGGCAGGATCTTTGGCGGAGGTATGGTGACCGTGGAGGGAGTACTCAAGAATGGGTCTCGAGCCCCCATTCTGCATAGCAAGATTCAAGAATTGAGTTACTTAAGGAGCAAGTTGAACGCCAAGTAACATTTCAAATAAGCTGTAGTCAAAACAGTACATCATTCAATACATTTACAACCCCTTCCGATAAAGTTTGAAATGAAAGCAACTATTTCATCATTATACAATTTTTATGAATAAAACAATTATCAAGTAGGTACAAGATATCTTACGTAACAGTTGCGTAGCCAAGGGGGGGGCAAAGGGAGGCAGCTGACCCCCTGTGGAAAATCTCGACCCCAGCTTGCCTCCCTAGTCTCGGTAAAAAATTTGTGGAAGAAAAAATTATTGAAAATTAATGTAGATGAAAGCATCATTGATAACATTAATGATAAGTTTTGCATTCTAATTCGTACTATAACTATTGCCCAAAACAAGTAAGAATGTCATTGGAGTATTTCATTTGCAAGTAAAGACGACATGGATGGCTTTGATAAGCAACCTACAAGAAATTGTATTAATCTGTATTTGAGAATAACTACACATCGTGCATCTAGTTTAATTCTTGCTACAAAGACAAAATAAAGCACACGTTGCGGGCACTGAGATGTTTATTGCAGTATGAAAGCAAGAGATTCTAAGTGCCCTTTTGCACGAAATTTCTGTGCGGCGTCATTTCTGTAAGTCAGTCATCCAGCCATCTCACTTTGAACATCACTCCGTTGGGCCTGCGTAGCTAATGAAGATATACATTTTACAATGCAATACCGAGACTTGAGCCAGCGTGTGACATAAATGTCTAATTTCTATTTATGTTTAACATAAGCCATTTTTTCTACTGGATACGAGTGACGTGCAAATTGCACATTGAAATGTAAGCAGTCCTTGTACTTATTTATCGCAGTTCATGACCGGTATTTCTTTGTGTGTCACAGTAAAGGTACTTTTCTGAATGAACATGACTTACAATAAAGAAAATACAAAGTTGGTCAAAGATACTATGTTGTAAAACCCGACTCACATTAACAGAAGCCTAAAAATTTCAAAACTATATACGTTTTGAATAACTTGAGCACGTTTTAGCAGATTGTTAACAAGACTGCTATAGTGTACATAAATGAGCATGTTTTAATTATGAAGAAAATGCATTTGCAAAACTGCAAAAATTGATGTTTTTCCATTCTTTTCCTCACCCCCTCCTACCGAAAAAGGTTCCGTTTTATTCCTTTTTATGGTACCCCCTCCCTCCTCCTCCGCAAGGACGTACTTTTGGAATGGTCCCGGATACTGACCTGTACATTTTTCGAGAGTGGACATCTAACTTGCACGATTGGTAGTTTGAAGGGTGTCCCACCCGGATAAGACTTGCTCCCGACTTACCCCCCCTCCCCCCGGTCTAAAAGAGATGGTTAAGCCACTGCTTACGGCGCTGTTACATATGAACAGAAGTCTCAAATGAGTCCACCAGTAGGCCTAATCAACTTGCGGGAAGTCGTGTACAATATTCTGATATTCTCATACCGACTTTACATATATTTTTAAACGCAAGTGAGAATTTGGTCATCATGTGAAGAGTAGGTTCTGCTGTGAATGAGCAGGAGTCTGTCAGCTTTGATTGAAAACGAACGTAAGCCTACTTCCTGTGAAGAATCCTATCAAAATATTTTGTGTAAAGCGCAATTGGAGTTGGGGTTTTTTTTCTTCGTCCAGAATATGTTCCAAACAAAGGCATGTTTAGGTTTGAGTCCACGAATAGGCCTAATTGTGGTCTGTTTTTTTCTTCGAGAAGTCGTAAATTTGAGTACACACTTTGACACACAACGAACATGTTTCGCGGTAGCCTGATCAGGAGCCAAACTAGTAAAGTACAAAAGTACTATTTTTTATACTGTTACTATAAGTACCAAGGGGCTGTTTTTCAAGTTAGTTTCAAGCGTTTCTTCTGCTTATAGGGTTGAATCACGTACCTGTGTTCTGGGATGTTCTGCACTTTTTCGCTTTTGGGAAAAGGACATGCTCAATCGTAGGGTAAAAAAGCTAGCCTTGTATGAAGCTAATTTTGAGAGAACGCTTTAGTTCATAGCAACTGCAATGTGTTCAAAGCTTGCCCTACGTCAGCTCACTTACATTCAGTATACTATAACGTCCTTACATTCTTGTAATTTGTCGAGTTAAACGTTTCAGTTATCCTTTCATAGACGTAAGTTCTAAAATAACATTGCGTAGCAAGTTCTGGCAAAGGTGTTCCTGCGTGCTAGCTCGTAAGTATCAAAAAATGACACTGTTCGAGTACCTTTGCTCTAAAATGTCAGGAGCCATCTACGTTATTCGTTTACGACCCTCCTATTGTTCGAAAATCAAGAAATCGCGATTTTACTTTGCTGCAATCTCTTAGCATAGATATATCTTGACCTTATTCGTGTACAAATTTGGGGGACTTCCAATCTGTGATACTGGGAGGCAGAACAAAGGCCCAAATCTGGAACGGTGTATTGCCTCGCAGCTTCAAATCTGGCGCTCTAAAAACTAGCCAGTGGCTATTTGCTTTCTGATTGGCTATGACCAAGAGACAAATCTTTCATACCTTAGAACATGCTCTACTACATGATTTGTCTCTTCAGCGGACTTCACTCTCACGGGCAGCCTATTGGCCAGGAGCAGAAGACAAATATTGCACGGATATCACAGTGTAAACACTCCTTTTTGGAACCTCTGGCTAAAGCTAGGGAAAGACGCCTGTTGCTTTGCGCGCACATTATCTTCGCGGTTTGCATTTAAAATGCAACTGTACAGTTTTGTTCAGTTGATCCTATTTGTGACCTAGCAGTTTGTCAAATACTTACATCTTTCGGGCAAAAAGGATGACTCTGTCAATGGTCCCAGGTTTTTTAGTAGAAGAGGTGGGTGAGAAACGCTAGCAGGTTTACGGAAAACACTATTTGAAGGCCATTTCACAATAACAAAGTGTGGCTTTACAAAACTCTATCCAGTTTTTTGCTTTGTTTGTGATATCCACAATAGAATGCTAACGATACCGTTAAGTTTTTAGGGTTAGGCCATCAATCTACAGCCTCGAAATCCGCTTAGGAAGGCAACAATGCACTTTATAAATTCGCCACAGACTACCGTGATAAGGTCGCAGATCGTAGTTGCGAATTGATAAGCTTTAGTTACAAAACTAGAATGGAGAAGTGCCGATAGTTTCCAAATGTATACAAGTATATTTGCAAAATCAAACACAGTTCCCATATAAGAGTATGGAGGATTTCAAAGAAACATTTTGACATAGGCTCTTCCGCCTTTCACTACGGAGTTGAGAAATGTCTGCTATAGTTATAAATGAATGAATAACCCCACGTACTGGTAAAATCGTCTACTTCTATTCAGCAGAGATATTAATTTATCTATAACAGCTACGTTTGCCAATAAACAGCACAAGATTAATAATATCTTTGCTAAAATTGCATGCCATGTCCTCAGAGAAATGAATGAACTCATGTATCAGAACCTCTGATCGTAAATACACGAATTTGAAACTCCAGAAAGTTTGACAAATATCCCTCGTTGTGACTAAAAATAGTTACCTAAAGAGAAATGTGCTTTGATGGGTGAAAGTATAACTGGGCTGGGTAATAGTAAACTCACAGCGAGGTGCACCATTAGAGGATACAGTACTCACCCACTACCTAAAAAGTGTTCTTTTCTCTTCCGTGAAGGATAAAGAAGACCACCCACTACTGGGTATTCGGGTATTTACCATATATTTCCTAAAGCATTAACTAAACTACATCATGAGTATCAGGATGCGTGTCATAGATTAAAGAAAATATTGCCAATGCCACCTCATGGACATGGGCTTAGGGACTTACGAGTGAGCATTTGGCCGTCCAATGAAATTGCCAACCATTAACAATAATGGTCAAAGTTTGCCTTGCTTGTATGAGGCCTTGCTTACATTAATGTCTTTCTACGAATTTTATGACTAAGTCACGATGAAGCTGTAGATATTTTCTACAGACTGTACGTAGACTACAAATTCATACTTTTCAAATCGATAGAAATCAATGTTGCAACAGACCAAACACTATTTAGAGAAAATGTGTTTCAGGGGTTCATAGATCAGCAAGCATCAGCAGGGGTAGTGTGACCGTTCCGTAAGTGTTGCAGTAAGAAAATGAATTATTGTTTTCCTCCAAAGGTACTGTCTCACTACACGTACAAGTCTGTGGTTGCCATGACTATTCAAAAAGTTTCTTGTCAGACCCTACGCATTTTAAGTAAATCAAATATTGAATATTGAATCAATGAAGTATTAAATATTGACCACTGGACTTCAAATCACAATAAGAATTACACTAAAAATCATGTGGTACTTAGTAGAAAGATCAATTTTGACGACAAAAAGAAATATTATCCAGCAGCAGGCAAAAATTATAAGCAAATGTAAAGGCATTTTATTATATTAATACATAGTTAACATTTCCCTCTCCATCGAACTATACAGAAAATATATCAGGTACAAACAATCCAAGTTCTGATGAAATAGTATAATATAAAAGCAAAAAGTAAAAAATGATGAAGATAAATGAGTCAAGGTAAGTCTATAACAGATAAATGCAATTTATACGCAAGTAGAAACTTATGACAATATAAAAATCGATCTAAATTTTTAAGAACATAGGTTACACTTTTATTTTGTTTCTTCAATGTATCAATAAATCTATGTGGATATAGGAGCGTGTAATTTAACAAGGAAGTGGATCGCACAAGAGTCAGGCTCCTGACACAATAGAAAAAGGGCTTCAGGGTGGGAACGAAATCTTAGAGAGAAGTGGTAAGAGAGAAGTGGTAAGAGAGAAGTGGTAAGAGAGAAGTGGTAAAAGAGAAGTGGTAAGAGAGAAGTGGTAAGAGAGAAGTGGTAAGATAGAAGTGGTTAAGAGAGAAGTGGTAAGAGAGAAGTGATAAGAGAGAAGTGGTAAGAGAGAAGTGGTAAGAGAGAAGTGGTAAGAGAGAAGTGGTAAGATAGAAGTGGTAAGAGAGAAGTGATAAGAGAGAAGTGGTAAGAGAGAATTGGTATGAGAGAAGTGGTTAAGAGAGAAGTGGTAAGAGAGAAGTGATAAGAGAGTAGTGGAAAGAGAGAAGTGGAATGAGAGAAGTGGAAGGAGAGAAGCTGTAAGAGAAAAAAGGTAATACTGGGTTAAGATAAATATTATTTTGGATAAAAGGTATTCCTATTAGGAATATAATGGTCAAATCATGAAAAACTTATAAATAATTTAAGTAGTCTGAATGTCGCACTTGTTCACTTCACAAGAAAAGTATTACTTCATCAACTATGACTTCGGCTCAAACAGTCTCGCTATCTTCAACTTATCACCTACGAACATTACGTCACTAACCTTCGGGGCTGTAATAAATTGTCATATCGCACAGGCATCACACGATATCCAGAAGCAAGAGTCCGGGTCGAGCCTGCCGAT
The DNA here is from genome assembly GCA_010016065.2 of Carybdea cf. marsupialis auct. non (Linnaeus, 1758). Classification (NCBI taxonomy): domain Eukaryota; kingdom Metazoa; phylum Cnidaria; class Cubozoa; order Carybdeida; family Carybdeidae; genus Carybdea; species Carybdea cf. marsupialis auct. non (Linnaeus, 1758). The sequence continues at coordinate 5,741 of JAAAKL020018228.1, forward strand.
GTTTAAACTGAAAAGTAAACGGCATTTACATATAATTGGAAGTAGGAAACTTGAAATTGTACGTAATCCATTCAATCGTTTTGATTTACAATGTTAGAACCAAATATGTCAAGATCTCGTGTATGTATAGAACGTACATAGAACTGCTTTACAGCAACCGTAAGCAAACGATTAACAGGCTTGATTAGATAGCATATTGTTTTGACAGCAGACTGAAGGCAAAGATATCATACTGGAATGCAATAACTCTTAGAGAAATCCAATGTAACTCCTTAAAATTTTACCAAGAATTTCATTAGCACGCTTGCATGGTCCTTGGCCCATGGTCCAGTCTCTATATACTGCACTTGAAAATTGACGATGTTTCATATCATACGCTCAACTTATCGAATCTGCTTTGTCATCGTTCAGCTTTTTAACAAACATGTCAATAAAAGAGATAAAATTAGTATTTTGCTTTTCTTGCAAGTTAGTATTTCTTCTACTTCCATACCATACTGTGTTTATTCTGCTTTTCTGGAATGTTTTATGAGTGAGTAAAAGGAAATATTGTTTAATTTATTCCAATTTGCTCTGCTCTGCTCTTGCGTCACGTTTGAACCAGAAATTTAAATAATTTTAATGCGCCTCCCTAACTCCTTCCCCCTTCCCAATTGTCTTTAGGGAAGAGTCTGTTGTGACGATAAAATGTCTATGTAATTTGCTGAAGGAAAACATATATTAACTTTAACTTAGAGCTAGAAAAGAAAGTAGAAATCAAATTGAAGAACCGTCGATGGAATTTTTTTCAATTACACTACGTCAATTAACAGCCAGCAGTAGGTGAGAATTAGGGGGTAAATTTTTTCAAAATTATTCTGAGTTACTACTAACTAAAGGAATGACAAAGGTATGAATCCTGCTTGGTGCATTGACTTGTCTGTTGCCATGAGACTTGACAATGGAAGGATCGTCATCCAACCTATCAATCGGTCCAAAGCCAATTGTAATTTACAAAGTATTTCTAAAAATAAAGGGTTTCAATTTTCAAGTCTGATATTAGCATGAAATGATGTTTCAAATCGTATCTTCTCGAAAGGGAATTTTGTTCTTTCCGTATTTGATGGTGCTACCTAACCCCTTGCCCCTCCTCTGCAACATGTGACTTTTCTTGCTTGAAAATGATATAAACACTCGGTTACTTTGAGCTTTATGATTAATAGCTTTGATATAGCTAGTACCAGCCTTTTCTACATTTTAGCCGATGCAATAACTTGTTTTGAACTGGTGAGTGACTTGCCAATTTCCTGACACGTCTATGTTTAGTCCAGACTCGTCTTAACACATGCAAAATGCAGGGATGGTACTATACTTTTCTGTTTGTTTTTACCTTATCGTAATTAAGGATGGTTGCAACATCTGTTTTGTGAGGAGAGCTTATCAACTTTATTTCAAGCTAGGAAGGTGATTGCATGACCTCGAGACTACATCACCTAAGCGAGAAATCAATGAAAGCATAATCCAGTAAACATTTGATGCTCTATTGTTCCAAAGTTGTTAAAAACGAATAAAAATTGAGTTGTTTTCCAATGTACATTATCGGTATTTAAGGAGAAAGTAGTCTTCGAGGTATAGAAACCGTCAACATAGATCTATTCCAAATGTAGATTATCGACTATTCTGATGTACTATAAGAGAGGCGTGAGGGAATTTAAGAAATACTTGGCAATAAGTAAAACTTACTAGCCTCGAGAAGAGAGGATTTGAAATAATCAGTCTGGATTTAATACAAGGTAGTTATGACGATTGTTATCACCGTGATTCGAACCCGTGACGCACGCCTTCGCGGCGTTCGCTATGCCAAGCGAGCTAAATCAGCTCCGATGGCAACATGTTCTATCTCTCTATTCTAGTCACATCAGCTCCAATCTTCCATGACGGACATCGATACCAGCCCTAATCAATTTGGGGAGAGTAGCCTCTCTGGAGAGCAGGTGAACTGTGAACTGTGAACTGATCATGGTGCTTATCATGGAAGGCTTTCAGCCGCGCTTATTTACTCGTTCTACCTTGCTTATTGTGCATTGTTTATGTATTTCATACGTAAGGAAGGATAGTCACGATGTATGATCCTTATGGCATACCATCAGACCTCCTGAAACTGAATATAATTTTCACTTTGTTATCTGAACAAAAAGATAGAAGTTGGTGCAATTTATTGTAAGGTAATTTAATATAAAGTAACGATAGACAAGTCTCCATGCATATAGCAAAATACATTTTTTAGAGTTAGTGTTAGTGTCATTTAATGGAACGTAAGTTGAGCAGCAAAAATGTGTCTTCTTCTATACTACCTTTCAAAAATCTTGTAGTGCTTCGTTCAATTGTAACCAATCATATCAGGCTGTCGAGTCATGATATTTGTACAGCATTTGCTGTAATTTACCCCTAAAATCTGACAAACTCTACAGACTCATGGTCATTTGTCAAATTTAGGGTGCTGTCTTGAACTTAATCCAAGCCGGGGGTAAGGAAGGTGAAGAAAGAGTGCCGACACTTTTGCTTGGCACTGTAGAGTACTGGATAGCACTGACTCGTGAAAGGATCTTGATCTGAAAATGGACAAGATATCAATATTTAAAGGATAAACAACTATGACATTAAGGTAAGACGGAATATAGATATTTTAGAGTTCGGAGTTAAGGGTTCGGAGATAATACGCTGGTATCTATTCTAGTTTTGATCTTAAAAATCGGATACTTTCACGCATATGAAGCTCTTTGGGATAATTCCTTTGAATATTAGAAACTCCTGTTTTTAATCACCCAGAGAGTCGGCTTTACAGTAATCATTAAATTTCGCTCAGAGACACCATGCTGATTAACTAATAAATGTAATGAACTGAGAGGTATATTTTTCAGCTGCCATGGGCTGAATCATCATTGCTACCATCAACAGTGATCAACTCACTTTACATAAAGAGGAAGCATTCTTTTCCCTCGAAATTCTTGTTAAAGGGAAAGGTTCTGCTGTTAACACGATTTTCAAACAGTTCTTGCTACCCTCCAGTACCGCATGACGTCAACACATCTGTGTTCTCTGATAGCAATCAGCTAAAGTAAGCATCTTTAATAACTGATGTCCTACTGATTTCATAACTGAAGGAGGCGTAAAACCTGTTTTTCGTGATATAAGATCCGATGACTCCTGGATTCCTACATTTTAGTCACTCTCTGATGTAGGTAAAATGGCTCTAATTGTAGTGGATCCGTTTGCAATCAATTATAAATGTGAGAATGCAATTTTGACTCTACTTGGAACTAGAACCAAAATCTAAAGAAATTGCAGGCTTACTATTTAATTATTACACTATTAAAAACAAATTTAATAAAAGAATTTAAAGTATAGAAAAAAAATAGTAAGGGAACTGCCAAGTTAATTTTATATTTAAAAATGAGATATGGGGCCTGGACACTTGGTGCAGAAGCTTAAGCAAGGTGATACAAAACGAGTTTACCTAAAAACTGTCGATGTTGTCTAGATAGTTTATTTCACTATAGGCTCAATTTGAGCGGCGCACACTTAACGTGAACCACTCTCTCATAAAATTTCGTGTACATTATCTACCCGTTATCATTTTCATTCTCCTTCGACAATAGCCCTCACGAAATCATGTTGCATCAACGGAAACCTCGTACTCCTTTGTAATAACAGGTTTTCCATTCGTGCAGAGTGGTAAGTTGTAAGAAGCAGGTATGACCAGTGGCGGTTTTAGGGGGAGGCCGACAGGCCATGGCGCGAGGCCCCGCGCCTGTAGGGGGCCCCTCCCCTTAATGCTAAGAAAAAAGAATGGGTCTGACTGCCCATATCAATAATCATGGAAGTCAGTGAAAACTCGAAACTGTATCCACTGGAAGGAATAAAATGTCTCCGGAACTTCCGCAGTACGATCATGTCTGAACTTTCTTGCAATGCATGACGTCATTGGGCCCCGCAAACTTTTTCGGCCCAAGGCCCTTCACCCTTCAAAACCGCCACTGGGTATGACTTAGCAATGTGTATCAGTGGCAAGTTGAAAGCGGAATGGAAAGAAGACCAAGGTTGAGGTACTAAATATAAGAGGACATCGAGACTGTAAATGCTAGAAAAGAGGAATTTAAGACAGAGTAAAAGGGTGATTCATATGGGCGACTCCGTCTGAAATATAATAAAGTGCAATGATAATGATTTTGACTGTGATGGTGTGATTTACTTACTTCTGCCTAGAAGTGTTGCTAAAATATCGGATTTGAGTTTGAACAGGTCTAAGCTTTACACAAAATATACATCAATAGTTTGAAAGATGAGATGAGATGAGATTATGGTAGACGATGTATAAAAATCATTGGTTTTAGGCACTAGGTAACTTCATATTTTCACTCATGATGCCGCCGTGGTTTAGTGGAAAAGGTTGCATTAATGTACCAAATAGTTGAGCCTTAACACAAAAGGGTTTGCGATTAAAAGTATTTGAATCGACACTGGATCCCATATTAAGAAAGGTTGAAACTAGTGAGTGAGCTAGAATTTTCTTTTGCAAATAGAATTTACTCCT
>JAAAKL020018229.1:0-10313 GCA_010016065.2 Carybdea cf. marsupialis auct. non (Linnaeus, 1758)
TCAAAGTGAAGTATACTATTGATCATTTTGATTTATGTAGTATTTGTCTAAGTATTTGTGAATGTGAAGTATACTATTGATCATTTTGATTTGTGTAGTATTTGTCTACATATTTGTCAAAGTGAAGTATACTATTGATCATTTTGATTTATGTAGTATTTGTCTAAGTATTTGTGAATGTGAAGTATACTATCGATGATTTTGTTATATTTGTACACTTGATTGTGTAGTATCTACATTTTTGTCAATGTGAAGTATCCTATTGATCAGTTTGTCAATATGAAGTATACTATGGATCATTTTGATTTGTGTAGTATTTGTCTACATATTTGTCAATGTGAAGTATACTATGGATCATTTTGATTTGTGTAGTATTTGTCTACATATTTGTCAAAGTGAAGTATACTATTGATCATTTTGATTTGTGTAGTATTTGTCAATGTGTAGTATGCAATGCATGATTTTGTTATATTTGTACACTTGATTTGTGTAGTATCTACAGTTTTGTCAGTATGAAGTATACTATTGATCATTTTCATTTGTGTAGTATTTGTCAATGTGAAGTATACTTATTGTATGGAGACGTTCCTCATAATTCTTTTCTGGTAGATTTGGATTTCCTTACTTCCTCAGGTCTGAAGAGTATACATCATATCGCATGCCGCATAGAGACACTAAGAAGGATACAAACAAAGAAAAACAAACGCTGCGTTTGATGCATTTCCTCCAACATTACACTACGATCCAAAAATAAGTTACCTTATCGGTCATTATTTTCAAAAATAAAATATACCAGAACAAAATGTAGTTCTTAACTGATATCTTGTATTTATACAACTCTTGCATAAATATTTCTTCCGCTCTTGTAAATGTAAATCAATGTAAAATGCATGTACATGAATAATGTAAGCAATGTCTGCTCTCTTCTTGCCTTGCCACCTACTTTCATCGTCATCTAGATCTACCGGGGCAAAAATAATATTCTGTTTCATGAAGAGGGGAGTGGGGGGGGGGGGGGGGCGAATAGGAATCTATAGTAGATGCCGATACCTAGAAATAAAGAAAGCAGAAAGGTGGACGCCCAAACTGGGAAGGACTTAGTCGCTAAGGTCAATAAATCTCCCGTCTCAGTTTATCGTTCAGACCTATAAACCGGTACAATGGTGACGACAAATGAGAAACATCATACAAATTTAACTTCATTCAAAGGAGTAAAAAAAGATATACAGGAATAGAAAGAGTAAAGCGTTTCATGTGTATGTAAACTTGTCCTCTAGCGTGTCGATAACCTCCAACGATTTTCAACCGCTTTTCATTTGGTGGTTAGTGTATTGATCCCTTATCACTGACGACAACTGAAGATCTCAACCTGATGCCATAGAGATCATGGTTTTACTTCATAGTAGAGTCTAGTTCTCACCAACTGTGGGGCTATGTTGTCATCTCTTACCTAGATTGTCAGTAATCTGGGAATTACAATCCAGGGGAAATGTGCAGATTGGAAAAATACAATGAAGATTCCTGACTTACATCAGCCGGAGAACTTCCGTCCTACTTGAAGTTCCTTAACGATCTCATCGAAACGAAAACACGAATTGATTCCATTGCGACACGGCAATGCAGGTGGAGTGTGTAGTGCCCTGGCATCAAGCAAGATAAACGTGTTATAATCTCATCTAATTTTTATGCAGATTTTACGATCGTGGTTTCAGTAATTTAACAAGAAATAGCTCACAATTAATACTGCAAAGCGCTTGCACTTGTGTGAAGACTGGAAGCAAACAGTCTGTCGGAAAAGCCGGCCATTTTCGGTTTAATGCTACAGTAAAGATGTCTCGAGTCAAATCAACCCTCGTTTCTTGACTTGCATTTAATATCCGAAATCATCCTGAAGCTTCCATTTATAAGCAAGATTTGCAGCAGAACAATCATCGATCATAGTCGTGTAATATACCAAGCTTTCCTTTCAAATATTCCGGTCACTCTCTGTATCACCAATCACCATATTTCCTACGCGTCTTCATTTCTTATCTATCAGCATAAAAAACCAGTCCAAAAGCAAATATTTCACTACATTTGCCTTGCATTATTTGGGGAATGAAAATAAGCTGTCAACTGCTATTTGAAAATAATATTTGACTATGAAACGATGTGCCCCCCTTACACTTTTACAATTTACCCTTCTACCACCCTTGTCAGCCATCTTGAATTTTAAAACCACATATTGGCTAATGGTCAGTCTTCTTCTCCTGGTTTAGGTTTCGGTCGTAGCATGTGCCATTGTGCTATGGGTTTCCTTGGAAATTGCAGCATATCACGCCATTGGCGCATTTGTGGTCCATAGGTATTAGCACCGACCGTTATTTGGCCGATAATGTCCGCTTTCCCGATCAAATCGTAGTCCATCACTAAGAATTGAATGGCTGATTTTTCGATTTTATCCGGCGGAATGTTAAATTGGAACTCTTCGTTATAGTACGGATCAATCGTTTGTTTTTTCACTCTTGTTTTCCGACGTTTGATCTTCTTGCCATTTTGTATCAACGTCACTCTTACATAAGGATCTAGAATTAAGATGAAGCAAGGGTAGGCAAGTGAGAAATAACAATAGCTAAATTTATTTGTCGAACCTACAAAAATCATCACAGTAACCCCCAAAATATGTGTTGCATATACATACCCATACCCATACAATGTAAAAACATTGACCGTACAATTAGTAATATAAGTTTTGAAGCAACAACAGGAAGCAGACATTGATCACAGAGCTAATGTTTCATACTCATTACGGTAATTTATGGAACATGTCAGTTGAGTTATTTGCATATCCACTGTGTGAACATATTTTCGACACTGCAAACGTGGACATTGCCGAACAAACTATTGCCAGGTAGGTGGTACCTTTCCTCCATGCCTGATGTGCTACAATTAGCATACGAATTAGTGTAATTAGTCAGTTCAGTTCGCAGGTAAACATTGTCTCTTACTTGGTTTGTTAGTTAATTTCTCGAACCCCGACAGCCAATTCTGATAGCGTAACATTTGAAAAGTACTCAACACAGTTTACATTTGTAGCTTTCAAGATCAGGCGTTCCTTGTTTAATAGTGCTGTGAGCCAACAAAGTGATAAATAGCGAGCAGGTGTCCTACCCTTATGAATCAGACGTAACCCATCATCACTTTCCAAGCGCTTCATTTATCCACTGGAATGAAATGAATAAAATTCCATTTCCCTCTGATAATATGAGGGAATACAGGATTCTCACGAGAAAAGACAGTGTCAATGATTACCATCAACATATCAGCATGAATGTCGTTCATTGTCCAAGAATGAGTGATTCCTTCAAGGAGTGATTAAATAAAATCGGCCATCTTTTAAATTGATTTTTATGTCTACAATAGTCTCAACAGAAAAGCTCTTGTCAGGCAACGAAAACTCAATCGATGGAAAGCTCTAAGGACAAACATCTGTTACGCAGCGGGAAGACGATGTCAATTCTGAACATCTCCTGCAAACCTGAACAGAATTTCAATACAGAAAAATAGGACCTCAAAGTGGCCCATTGAAATGATAATTGAAGATAACAGATGAATCACTAAATTTCGATGAAACCAGCAAATGTAAAACACCTGAGATCAATATTTCAGCACGTGCCACATAAATTGGAAATCAGACTTTTGTAGAAAGTAAAGTCCTTACTTCAGAAAGAGGTCAATTCAAAAGAGGAGCAAAAGTGCTCCCATGACACTATGACATACTGTAAGTGTAAAATTGATTCCTTCCTTTTTGTTTCTAGACAAATAGAATACTCCATCCTTATAAAACTACAATTTTCATCTATGTCGGTAACGTACACTCACCTCCAACATCATCCCCGTCCCCCCTGAGTGCACATGACTTTTTAATAGCCCCTTGTTAAACCCTCTTCAAATTTACGTTACCAACTTGCTTACCTGATACACCTCCTTCATCTGTTGCTTTCAGGTTCTTACACTCCAGGACATACACAAAAAGCTTCTGGGTAACAGGAACGTATCGCAATGAGATACATATATCACCGTACTCGGAAACGGCTTTTCGGAACTCCTGTAACGAGAGTAAAAAGAGAACTAAGCTAAACTTACCGATTTAGTTGATGCCATAGATGGCATACGTTTCGAGAGATAATTCTCCCATCATCAGGCTAGTGAACTCTAGAATGTTTAGTGAATCTGTTTATCAAAATACGTGCTTTTAAACAAGAACAAGCCAGGTGAAATCTGTTTTAGAGGAACCCGTCATCGTTTGGCTTCTATTTGCTGTATTGACTGTTGCACACTGCAGTCTGGCGTCCCATATACTCAAATTGTAACATTAGTTTGCTTTTAAACTAATGAAACACGAAAGCAGCTTATAGATTATGATTTTAATGAAACGTTTCTTATAATGAGAGAATTATTCAATTTGCGACAGGAGGTTTTGTTTTGAAACTCGAAAGAAGTAAACCGTCCGATCGATGTTTAAAGTTTCGGAGAACTTACAAAATTGATATCTTGTCTTGCAATTATTGAATAAACAGAGACAACATAGTGATATGTGATTTGTTAGAAGGGCTCAGGCAACACTAGAAGGCTATATATTTAACCAGATGACATCTCACAGTCGTGTGGGTTTTTTGACCATTTAAAAATGAATCAATACTTTCTGTTTACCAGATGATATCGCTCATTCATGCAACAATATAGATGGGTTTAATGATAATCAGCTATTTGGGAATCTGACGATTGATTACTAATTACTACCTGTCTCCACCGATTAAATTTGGACTAAAAATGGGGGTGGTGATATTTTCGAAATATAGTAATAGATAAAATACCATTTATCAGAAGATGGATCCTTTTAAGTCATAGAGGATTGAATATAAATGTAATAGTTTGATTTACAAGATCTGTAACATGATTGTCTTCATGTTTCACATAATAAAAGGAAAGAATGTGTTGTTGTTTTCCATTATCATCATCATTCAAGATAACTTGTAATAACAATTTATCCGACAAGGGAAGGACTGAAAGAGTTGAAAACATCACGCATCGATGTAATCTCTTATAATTCAAAAAAGTAAAACTTAACCCCCCCCCCCAAATCAGATTGACAAAAAACCAGCAAATTTCACTTGAAACGTAAATAGAACAGAACAATATCCAACGAAGCACTTGCTGTGTCACTACTTGGGAGAAGGACCAGATCTGTCACAGTAAATGGGGACTACCTTGGCACTTTCTCTTTGAAATATCACATTGCCTCATTCACCGTGCAAAGCTCAACCATCGAAATAAAAGTGAAAGATGTTTACAGGACTTTCGACGACTCTATAGACTTACAATACAGACAGCGAAAACACTACAACTCAAGACATGCCGAATAATCAGGAAACATATTTGACAAAATGGAAAAGCTTGCCACCTGGTTACTTGGGAATTAACAAAATATGCGTCAAATTAACAGTTGAAAATTAATTTATACAATTACATATCAGATACTGGAGTCTCCCATATGTACAATCCAGACAGACAAGACAGATATCTAGTGGCTGTCTTACGAAACGCAAACAACGAACATTGTCAGAGTGTTAACTTTGAACACTGCACACAGTGTGTCAAAAGCAAAATACGACTAGCAAGGCCTGTTACTGAGGAAGGAAAACCAGCCAGACATCTCCATACAGCTATGAAGTAGAGTAGGCAAGCAAAAGTATTATTTAGTCAACAACTTACCACGTGTCGGACTGAAGTCGTGTTTACTTTACGTGTCGTACCTACATTAACCTTTCTTAGCGACATCTTCAACTGTTAGAGGCGGATTTGGACGTGTGTACCAACTTTTATAGTCAAGGACAATCGTCTTTGGAGGCGGAAATTGATTCTTTTGCAGACAAGCAAGAACAATGAAATCAACTTATAAATTCCATAGGGTTTACGCGTACTTTGTTTGCTAGCCGGACTTAAATTATGTTTAAAATAACTGACAAGGGCTGTCTGGCAGCAACTACTACGACAACCGGTTCAAAACAATGTCGTAGCCGTAGCCAATATTACTGGCGTTGTTACTCTCCTCTGTCATAAGAGCAGAAAAATCGATAGACCAGGCTTTATAGGTCCTCGGTTTCAGAATGATGTAGAGTGCAGTACAGTTTCTGGAAAAAAACAACACTTTCTTCCTGATTCGTGTCTTAGCTCAACGCCAATGAATTCTAGTTACATTTTACAGCTACATAGAGTCCCCAATGTCTTCATTTTCCGTTCTTAAAATTGGACACACCTACTACTGTAAAAATCATCTGAATACATCAGGCAGGTGGAGCGGTCAAAATCATTGAGATTCAACGAATTCTGATAACAGCAAACTTATGAATAATATGTACGACTTCAGAAAGCGGCATTTCCATGGAAAACTAAACTCTCTTTTAATAAATCGTCCCACGATAGAAGGAAAGTTGAACATCTTAGCGGTTAAAACTTCCTGACAGAATAATTGATTCGCATTAATGGGAATTAGTTCATCTTTGCAAAATGCATCGATATCAATACGCAATTACCTTTTTTGACTGCTCCTTTGTGGCATCTTTCGACTCCTTAATAGGCCCCTTGTAAAAATAGGTACATTGGTTCCCTTCAGACTTGTTAAGATCCTTTCCTGGTTGTATATAGGACCACGCACCCTTGAATTTGAGAGCAACACCTTTCTTTTTGGCCAACATGACTCTGGCATTACTTGGTTTAACAGCGACAGGTTCCGGTGTGTGCTGTACTGAAAAGCACGAGAGTGCTGTCTTCAACAGCCACCCGGTGTAGAGTAGTTTTCTCGTATTGTGCGTTCGAAGTTCTCACTGAATTATTCATGTTTGTCATTAGCCCAGTGTGACCAACATTGACCACACGGTTGGTGACTGGCGACTAAGTAATTTTCAAACCTCTTATAACATTTATTTTGCGATTGTCACCCAGAGCTTGCTATTCATGACAATCCTGCAACTATTCATTAAAATTAGGTTTCACTGCATATTCAACGAACGGCGCGCCGTAGCAGGCCAGTAAGGGTCAACTCAAATAAGAAATATTTGGACCCCTTTGAGAAAAATAATCAAAAATAGGTTTAACAGCTGTTCGTTGCATGAGCCGGCTAGACGTCATGGCAAACGCATGTTTGGACAAAGAAGCACACTGAACATTCGAATCATTTTGGACATCTGCCTTAAAATTTCCCGGTAGCGAAGTATTCTTGCTTCTACTGTGTTATTAAAAACGGCAATTAAAACTCGATTTGTACACAAAATGCGAGTGTTGGTTTATACTCAAATAGGAGATTATAAATGTGTGCCTAGAGTTAAGACAGATGGCAGATATGCGTCATTGTGGATTCAGTTGCGTAAAGAGATAAAAAATACTGGGAATTAAGTTGAAAAGCTCACATTTAGGCACTCGTGTTTCTTTCTTTTTCAGGAATAGACGTCCGATTCACACAGCCACAGAACTGATTGCCTTTATGCTTACCATATTCTATTTTTGTACTCGGTTTAAGAATAGATACTACTGACATGATTTTTACTCATAATTGTATTCAAGCGATATATTGATCCCTTAATTGAGGTTGACTGTTAAAGTGAAAACATGAGAACCATTCATTGATGACTTGAGTAATAGCTGGGGGGTCAGTGCTCTCTTGTTTTCAAACAATCAAGTTGACTGTGGTAGCTGTGTATTGTGGTGCTTAATTTTGTGTCCCTTAAACGTTTGCGTGCAAAGATCTCTTTTCAGACAGTTTGTGTTTCAGACAGTCCAAACGCTGATAGGTATTGATTTCGTCCTTTACGTCAGACTAAAATACAACATAGCAGTAAAAAAATGGTTTCACTATTCCTTGTTATCATCTTGGTGTTCTACTTCGACGGAAGATATCTCGATGCAAAAGTTGAACCCTGTCAGCGTTTGTGGGTGGGGTGGGGGGCTGGACATAAACTTTATTATTCGACAAACGAAACGCAGTCGAAATGTGCTGATAGACGTCATGTCTATAACTAGGGTGTACCTTATAGTTGAAAATAAAATATTAGACTAGTTCTCATCAATGGAAAAATAACCTTGAAATCTTGGCAAAGGCCTATCTTTCCCTTACTAGATCACCCCATGTGTTTCTAGGGCATTCAAGCAAAAGAGAAATTGCAGAAATAAGTGGATTAGGTACGTTTGATCAGAAGCTGTATCCTATTTGACCCAGCCCCTTGCTATCAAAAAGAAGATAAAAGATTTGCTTACGATGAAGACCTTAACCTATAAACCATTCAGAATCATACTATAAGGCGGATCTAAAGTCCCCTATCCTATAGAATAACCCATTGTAATGCCAACTTAATCAGGGAGAAGTTTGACTGAAAAAAACAGGAGAAAATGGAATGGAGGGAAACTGCAAGAGGATAGAAGACAATAGAACTAAATAGAATGGAATGGACGGGAGCAGAGCAGAACGAAATGATATATTAGATTTAAAAGCATATAACAGAAATGAATGGAACCTCAAAGAATCGAAAGCCTTAAAACAAATTTTAAATACAGCTTACCCCAGTTGCAGCCTCGAAGCCAGGTACCAGGATTCTCCATTCCCTCTCCACTGGATGTGATAAATTGACGTCAATGAGAGGTAATTTAGCCTCCCCCAAAAGATCATGGCCTGCAAATTGATCAAAGTCCAATGCCTGTATGCAAAGTGTCCTGTTGGCAGCTTCGCTATAGGCTAATCCTTTAAAATTAAACGTTTGGTTGTACACCGGGTTGAGTGTCTTATCAATAACCTAGAAAAGCGAAACAAGAGTACAAAATAAGTAATGACCGATCGATAACCATGTACTAAAAAGGTAAGATTTATTCCGACTACATATAAAGCAGATTTGGCCTACCACAACAATGAACTATCCATATCATTGTAAATATAGCACGATTATGCAAAGGAAGCAGAAGGGAAATAATGACAAAAAAGTGTTATGGTCTCATCTAAAGTTTCGTCGATTATACTAGTTGCACTTGACTTCAATTGGTTTGAACGTCATAATATGTTTCTTTCACGTATTCTATTCTCACCAAAAATCGTGCTCCTCCATTACCACGTGCTGGCCTTGGGTCTGAATTTCTCATCCAATCGTCATGATAGAATCACATCACACAAAAGAGGTAGAAGGGGCACTTTAATAACCGTAGTTAATAACCTTAAAACGAGGCTAGTGGTGTTTGACATTATTGTGAAAACTTGAACAAATGTATCTTTCAATTGGCTAGTTGACTCTATCAATGAGTAATACATACGAAGACAACAAAAACAATACCAAGATGTTACTGCATTATTGGTATACTAACATGACCGCAAATTCTAAACTACATTTCACTGAGTTCTAGATTGGTACAAACAACATCACCACATTTAAGTAAACAGTATAAGAGACTGCGATCAGCCTCATAATAAAAACGAAGTTAGTGTCGTCTTGACAAAAATTCATAGAGTCATATTGGATGTTTGTGCATGACCGACCGCAAATATAAATTGAGAACCTGTGAGGGGATAAAAGTCCGTTTAATGATAAAAGAAATGGGATTGATTTATAGTGTTGTTGAGTTATTTTATCACCGTAAAAAAAACAACGAACCAACCTCCGTCACGAAAGTAAGAAGCAAAGGACATCTAGTTTACAAATAACAAAAGTATTGAAGTAGATTCAGATACTGCTCCATAAATATTAAAAATGCTCTTAACCTGTTTTCTGCCCGCAATTGTTTGCCACCAAATGAATCTTGATTTGTTGAAAAACGACATAGCAATTTTCAAGGTAAAAATTCCCATTTAAGTAAAAACCTGCATGAATTTAGAAGGACATGAAGGTCAACTATCAACTATAATCAAAAGGCTAATTTAAAATGACACTAAATTCCGTTTCAGTTCACAGATGACCTTGATAGACAAGACTGGTCATACCTAATCAACGTCTTAACAATCTCTAGCAGCAAAATCTTATATGTTTCACCAGTATAGTAATAAAGGATTGTACATGGCTACTTTAGAATTAAAAGAGAGTTTAAAAATATTGTTCAATATGGACTCTAGAACCTTATTAGCAATCGATTCCGAACTGTGACATCTCCTATAATACCAGATATTTGGGTCGAAATTTGCAAACATTTCGTAAATTATTTGTTGTCTCCCTCGCAACTCTAACCTTCAGTAACACGCTTATCTCGCTGAGTAAAATTTGAGAATGAGTTGTCTTTTCTGAATCTACCGCTTTTTCAGT
>JAAAKL020018230.1:0-10313 GCA_010016065.2 Carybdea cf. marsupialis auct. non (Linnaeus, 1758)
GAAAATGATGAATATCAACCGCCCCCCTTCGAAATTTTTGAAATCTCAACCGCCCCCCCCCCTCTCCCAGAGGGCCATATTCGTGAGCGTAGGTGAGGAATAAATTTCTGATTCTGCCTTAATGTCTTTTAAACTTAAACCTTGTACTATTACATCGTTTGTCGACTTTAATGATTGTTAAAAGTAGCAAACTAAGCTTTGTGGTTGTTATGATAAATTGTTTGGGGCATCAAGGCTAGATTTAAGGAGATAAGGGGCCTGTGATATCAATAGAGTAGGAGCGACTTCTCGAATGGATGCTGGGTACCCTCTTTTCTTTACAACTCTCAGTAGGAGGTGAAGCACATAATATTTTGGAGCAGCTATCGATTTCGCATACAAATAGGATATCAAGGTATTGCTATAGAGCGTTTTTACTATAGTGAATTATAATAAAATATAGCAGGTGCCAGCAAATATTTATTTTGACTCATGAATTAGAAGTAGTTCAGGTAGTGCGTTGGGCAGAACGTTG
Source organism: Carybdea cf. marsupialis auct. non (Linnaeus, 1758) (assembly GCA_010016065.2). NCBI lineage: Eukaryota > Metazoa > Cnidaria > Cubozoa > Carybdeida > Carybdeidae > Carybdea > Carybdea cf. marsupialis auct. non (Linnaeus, 1758). Next base: position 515 of record JAAAKL020018230.1, read on the forward strand.
GATAAATGTTGATGGGAGGTGACTGTGGGATTCAGTAGTAACAACTGTGAGCTAACAGCGGGGTTTTAATCTTGGCCAGCAGAATGTCTTGCTGACGCTTCACATAACAGATTTAGGAGGATAAAACATCACCGTTTGTTGTTTCAAGTAGGTAAGAGAGAGGCTCACTGGTCATCTTTGAAGGAATAAAAAAGAGCTAGCAAGTGTGGCTCTCCTCTGGGGCCCAAAGTATGGCAGGCGATCCATAGGAAGACCCTATCACAGATACATAAATCAACTGTCGAACGATACTGGGCTCCCGCTCGAAGACTTGCCTGCTGCAATGGGGGATCGGGGAAAATGGAGGAAACGAATAAAACATATCCGAGCTAGCTCAACCTGATGAGGAGGAGAAGAGAGGCCCATATTTTTGCGGCGGGCCCTGAGGGAAGATCAAAGGAAGCTATTATATCCAATCATAGGATGGTCACTACTAATTATAAATACAATGCCTCCTTTGTAGTCTTTCCCACTCGAGGTGTCTCCAAACCACATAACTGTTATTTTTGTAAGGATATGAGGCTACTAGAGAGGCTCTCCGGCCATATGGGGTAGTAAGGTGATCATTTTGGTTGATCCCTTGTATGCAGCTCACATCTTCAACATGTCGCTTTTCATGCCTTTAAGGCTTTTTCAATCTTCTTTTTACAACTTGTCTTGTTTGAGCAAGGAAGGACATTTCTTCCTGACAGCAGGGAGATGCATGTCTTTGTACTTATTTTAAGCACGCCTGTAATTACCGTTAAAAAAAGGATAGCTGAAGCTATTAACTGATCCTGCTACGTGGCAGTCTAGCTTAATACCTGATGATACAGATGTGGGACCTGTTACTGCTGAGGCAGCTAAATCTGTCAACACATTGCAGTATATCCAATGCACATCGGGTACTCAAATCTTCTGCCCCTTTTTTAAAATAACCATAACTTATTTTTGTTTCATTATAGAGTATAAACACCAGTGATCATAAGATAAGACGATTTTCAGAAGGAAGTCACCTCTCAGCTTCATCATCTTTTACTCCAATACGCAACGAAATAAGGGAAACATCTACCGAGAAGACTGCAGCCATGGGAGAATTACAGCAGCCAAGGATGTCAAAGGTAGCTTCAAGGAAGTAGTTTACAGTGTCAGTAATGAGATACATTTCCTATGTAGTGTCTAATGCGATTTGTGTTTCCAAGGTTTAGTATCGAGATGCACATTGATATAACATGTAACACAGAATTATTAGGAAAATATAAAAGAAATACAAAAATAGTTTACATGTCGTACCTTTGTTTGTATAAATTGATCCTTGGAAATGTGTTTAAATGAATCTGTAGCCTTGCAAGTCCGTAGAATTAACGGAGTGTCGCAAATCAATCAACAAGTACTAGGAAGGAATTCAAAGTTTACGAATAAACATTTAAAGCAGTGATGTTGAAATAGTACTGGGAAGGATATGTTGGCCTTTTAGAATGTACGAAAACTGGTAATACATGGGTTCCCATAGTATCCAGCAGATATCCTTGTTAGATCTGTCGTGACTGGTAGACAAATAGGGTTTAGGAATTTTGAGTTTGTCGAAAATTATCTTATGTAAGAAAGTATAAAATGTGCATGCTAAGAAAGAAGGTTGAATGCTGAATATGTAGGGGTTGTATCACAAATCGATATTAGTTAAATGCTTTCATTTATTTTTCGAAAATACTTAATTGAGCTTTAGCTGGCCTCAGCAGCCTCTAATGAAAGGGACTTGGAAAGAGTGGGTTTGTAGCTTACTACGATAGCTGAATGTTCGTCAACAAGTTTGTTTATTGTACAGATCATGAAAATTACACGAAGTAGCGAAACCATTCTTTTACTGAAAAGCTTTTTTCGAATTACACTCCTCTGAGGAAAAAATCGTCAGAACGGAACACAAAGATTTAGTAGTTATTTGCGACTAATGTATCCAGAAAATACTTTGTCAATGAAGGTGAAATAAGTGAGCATAGATGCATTGACGAGTAAACCTGTTTTGAATTCAGTTCTTGTTCAACTGGGAGAGGGTTAGGCACAAACAATGGCGGAGGCAGCCCAAATGGTGTCTTATCCGTAGGTACCATCGCCAGAGTAATGAGAAGAGAGACTATGTCAGATTTACTGTCGATTGTTTCACCAATTCGTAACAGACGAGAGGCAGAGTAACCTTAGCATCTCTACAGGCTAATGAAGCCTAGACAATTGTTTGTAATACGTGGCCAATACGTCTTTTGCGCTACGGTATAGGGTTTGGCATGTGCCACGATGATTGCACACTACAAGGTCTTAACTTGATCTTTGATTGTAACCTTGGGAACGTGTAGTATTGGTCCACCTTGCTAAAGTGTCCACCTTGCTAAAGTGTCCACCTTGCTAAAGTGTCCACCTTGCTAAAGTGTCCACCTTACTAAAGTGTCCACCTTACTAAAGTGTCCGCCTATAAGAGACAGGGCGTCTTTTTCATCATATGGTATTCAAAGTGGTTTGGAGCTGACAGTAACGTGTCCATCGCAAATATATGAAGGAGAACAAAAGGTGGTTGCCCTGATCTTCGTCAATACTACTCATTGTTCTGCAGCAACACGTCATCATTTTCTTCTCTTTCGTTCTCTTCAAAGGCCGTCACTGCAGCTTCAGTAAGGAAACCCAACCCATTTACTTACCCCAATCTGACGTCACCACAAGTTGGCTACTTTCCCATTTTCCTATTCCTTTTTATGTTTATTCTAACTTGTTGCAAAATGCTAAACACCTTTCGATCAAATTTACGTAACAGAAGAAACATCTGACGTCATAACTGTGATTGTCGAGTTTAGCAGCAAACTGCATAGAACATGAAACATGAAATCAGCGTAAACTGGAATGCCTCCAGTGGAAATATACGTTTGGAACGTGCACACGAGGTGATACTTTGCATATCAATACTTTGTTTATAAACAAAGTTAAGCTTTTCTGGTTCACGTGTGATTGTTGCAGTAAGTTACATACTTTGAGAAAGAACATCAGCGGATGTTTTACTGCATTTAAAAAAAACCGGCAACTTCAGTTTGATTTTATTTCGTATTCTTTGACTTAAACCTTGCTGATTTCTAGCCTGGTATTGTCAAAATGTGGCTTCCTGCTCTGTAAGCCGAGGCAAAACTCTGGTGTAAACGTCTTACAAATGCGAAATTCTTTGACGTAGGTTACTATGACCTGGCTAATGTGCCAGAATTAAAAGCATTTAATCAATACAATAAGGGAAGGAAAGCAAGCAACACGGCAATAAAAACTGATAGTCAAAAAGTAAAGTAAATACACCCATTCTGTCCATCTTTGTTCTCAAGTAAATTCATTTTTGGCTTTCGTTGCTGATCAGCAGCCATTTTAAAGTGGTAGATTGTGACATTTATATGAAGATCCTTTTCCACAAATAACACAGCTGATAACGGGTAAGTATCCCTTGTATTAATGTTCATGAGTCCTCAAATTCGATAATGTTGAAAATTTATTTCCACACGTCTCGCACTGAAATTCCCGTGTCCCTGTATGTTTCGGCAAATGTCGCCTCAGTTTGCTAGGGCAAGTAAAAACCTTGTTACAAAAATTATTCGATATGCTTATTCGATTCCTAAAGTGGTCTAATATCGATTCCTTATGAAATTATGAAGCATCGTCTTCGAAAAGCTATGACAAGATCAGCAAGTACTTGGTGGTACTCGTGATTGTATGACTTTGCTATTCTCAATGGCCTTTGGGGAAAAGGTGGGTCCAGTGATCATGCGTCCATGGCAAGTCCCACTGCGAAGAGAGGTTGATCCCTAAAATTGTCTGTAGCTTGATTTCAACGTACATCAATAGAGAATTAAGATCTAATGTGTTCGAACAGAGTATGCTTTCAATGAAATTCTCTAGCTCACTCTGTAGAACATCCATAGCAATAGCAGTGCTACGGGTTTGAATACCGTCAGTGACAGATTGTTTATATTCTTGTTTCTTAATTCGAACCAATAAGTACATATGTTCTCTTTATTACTTTTTATCTTAAACTTTGAAATTACTTTAATTTTCAACTTTTACTTGAAACAACTTATTTGGATATTTATTTATGACACATTCTGATCGATATGTTAACATAATAATAACAAATCGATTAATTACCTTCATCGATTGTTGCAGACGCAAGTAGTGTCCCATATTTAAATAATGCCAAATATGTTGCGCGAAAAGACGCTCAGGTTTGTAAATTATTAATGAATGAAGATGCAAATTTAATATGGTAGGATTTTTTTGGATATTTAATGATTATGGAGAGCAACATTTGGGGGGGGGCGGGGGCTGCTGGTGGATTTGAGAGACTTTCGAGCGGTGTAAAGCAACATGGACGTGTCCCCTGTTACCCATTTAGTAAAAACGATTCTGTATATTGATTTATCTTTATCTCTTTCAATCTTGTTGTAGCAGAAAAGTGAGAGACGGTTATCATTGGATATCAGGAAACAAGAAGCAAATGACAAGGCATCATTTAGACGAGAACAAATTGCATGTTTGGAGCAAGACATTCTTAAAGCGAGAAATCTAATGACACAAATAAGGACCAGAGTGCGATCAAATTCATTGGCAATCCCCCCTCTTTACGAAATGGAGGCACCAACGAACCTTGAAATCAGCAGATCGTTATCTCTACCAGGAGACATCGGTTCAGTACTATTCAACGAAAATAAAGAGTCACTTGATGAGGAATCTGATGTTTTAAAGGAATCGTGAAAGGACAAACTTTACTTCATTAATGATCATCAATGCCGAGATATAAATACAATCAATGGCGCAAATATCTACAGAGACGTGTAGTGCGAATGCGAAGGGAAAGTGTGACGTTACGATTTTGAAAAGTTTTGAATTATGGAAAAATACTCAATTTTCATGCTGCACCATTAGTAAGAACGTCAATGGCCAATATTGAGAGTGCTGCTCTTTCCCAATACCGAAATATCAGTTTTCAAAGTTTTGAATCTCTTAAACAAAACTTTCTTGTTTGACGTTGGTTCCTAACGTAGGGGACCAAGAAATATTTGACCAGAGATCTTTGAATTGCGGACACCTTTACTTTAAACACTATATACGCTACAGGTCTGGTATTTTGGCACACAGTCTATTCCAGGGTTGCCTTCGGATATCTGAAACTTTTGATTTGTGACGTCATCACTTTCCTTCCGCATAGCCAAGCTCTGATAATTTGGAAATTAATTTAGAAATTACATCGGTAATTAATTTCTACTGATTATATCCTTTTGTGCTATGTTGAAAATAGAACCCACGGCACGTTTTACCTTCAGTTTTGAAGATGTGATTTCTATAAAAACCGGAAGATATTTCACTAGTCGTCAGACAGTGATTGATAAATGAATAATTTGGTGAATGTTATGAATCTCTATATCGAATTTTTACAACTTCTTTTCTTATCATAAGGATTTCCCCCTATCACAAACCGCTTTAACGCAGAAAGAGTTTCTTCGTGAATGTTAGCGAGACAAGCAATTAGATGAGAAAATCCTTCACTAGTGTCAATCCTTGTCATTACAAACCAGGGGTGCCGTCCGGTAATTTTTAGAGGGAACCTTAACAACAATCGCTTGTAGGTACCAAGTAAAAAATTATACCGATGAGAATTTTGATTTTTCTGCAGGCTGGAATAATTGCATGTTTTGTACACAAAATCGCATTAAAAATATATCAAAAGTTTTCGTTAGTTAATAAAGTTAAAACAACATAGAATGCCATGGCCTGGCTGCACAAGAGGTAAGATGGTTATCGTGTCCCTTACCCCATACGCCCAACACTCCCATCACAAAGATATACATGTAAGTGAGACTCTTTGGGAACCCATATGTCTAAAAAATGCTTCCTCAGTAATTGTATGCAACGAAGCGGAAATAGTTTTTCTTTGCAGAACCAAAGTTTGAAGTATGTGAAAAAAAACATATTTATTCTGCGAAAGCTCTTAGTCTTCGAGTGGTCACAGCAAATCTTTTCTTGAGAACTAGGAGAACTAGCAGGACCTACCTTCTTCAGTTTGCTACCCCATTTAGATGAACAAGATATTTGGACCAAGGCTAAAGCAAAATTTTACCGTAGCATCTTTTCTGAGAGAAAAATATGCTCTTTTGGGACACCCTTCTCAAAAAGAGGACTAGGGCAGTAAATTCTTCAATTAATCAACTTTGTAAATATTATAAATTTCATCCTCATGTGTCTAGGACAGGGCCAGGGACATGCATATTTTTACACCAAAATCTACTACAAAATTTGCAATAGTTTGGGTGGCGTAAGGCAGGCGCGGATCCAGAGGGGGGCCGGGGGCCATAGTCCCCCAAAACGTTAAATTTTCAAAGTTTCATATAGACCTTTCTGCTACACCCTTCGCTGAGTGCCTGGGAGTACCTATATTTTTTCCAAATGGCCCCCTCCAAACTCAAACGCTGGATCCGCCCCTGGTGTACGATATATAGAATATGTTCCTACTTTGCCGTTAGGTTTATGTCTAGCTAGATACATAGCCCTCTTGCCATAAGCAAAGGTCTTTTGTCCACTGAGAATTTCTTTTTACACTTGTACTACATACGTCAATGGGTTTGTGTTTCACTTCGTTGGAACTTTTATGTTTTTATATTTCGTTCACATGGAACGCATAGTCGATCATTGTTCTCTGTTTGAGTTAACTGACTTAAGACGCCTTTTTTGTATTTATGAAGGACAGGGGGAAAAGTGCAAACCCTTAACAAAATCAAACCATTGAACAGATCTGGATAATTTCTTCTTAAAATCTCAGTTTAAACAAAAATATCTGAATTAAAGTTCTGTTGATGTAACTTTTGGAGTAAGCTCCTGCTGAGTGAGGTGATAAATGGTCTTTTATGTTTACATAAAAAATGTCATAAGCAAAATATAAATCCAGTAAAAAGTAACCTTCCTCATTAGTCTTGTGAAAAACAGTGGCGGCTTTTGCGATAGCCCTTTTCTTATTGTCTTGCTTACTGCAGATTTATTCTACTAGGTTCGTTTTTCTTTTACTGTCTTACATGCTGTAAGTATGTGCTGTACGTAGTGACTGTATACTAGGAATCACGAATGTTTACGAATATCAAAACAACACGTACCATACTAGGCGGTCTGTTACATGTTATGAGTGGCTCCTTCGACTAAACAGGACCGTAGGTAGCGGGGGACAAGGGTGATGTTGCCTTCAGTCTCATCTTATGAAGTTGCATTAATCGTAACTGCGGCACTGTAAGTGCTACACGTTACTTGTGATCGCCACTGGCATGTATAAAGTTCCCAATATCAAGCTACTAAATTCCTTTACAACTAGATCTATTTAAAAGAAGGCTGTAAAATTGTGAAGCTTCGCCGGGAAGAAGCTGAAAATTTACCACGTTCGTCCTTCTACTTTCCGTCGGCTACTTTACAAATTGCACCAAAGAGATAAAAAAACAGCGGAGACGGCGGGAACCGCTTCCAGACTTAACGCGTCCCCCGTCCACGAATGCGCAATTCTGATGCTGCATTATATAATTAGTTACCCTTTTTACCACATTTTTTCGGCTAATAAGGTTTTTTTAAATCTAATTAGCTAATGGTTCCATTTTCCCGAAAATAGCATATTTGTTGTCGAAGTTGTTGGTACATATTACGTATTCTATAAGCTTCAACTACATTTTCATAGATTGCATATTGTCTGAAAGTTACAGTATTTCATATTTCAAGGAAGCAACCAGTCTTATAGTAGCATGAAACATATTAAGGAATCTTCAAAGATGTGTCTAAAACATATAAAATTGGCAGTTGTACAAGAGAAAAGCATTTTATCAAAGATTTCACCTGACAGTTTATTTACTTAAGGTAAACATTTTTGTCGAATTTTGTTAAACTTTTCTCTAGTCTAATTTGATTTTAATATTTAATCTATCTTAAAGCTACATGAAATGTGTCTTCTAGAGTCATCAAAAAATCTAGATTCGGCTTTTTTAATTAGCAAAACAAAGTCTTGTACATTGCTTCCTACTTTTGACAGAGTTGTAGGTTGATGAGCAAAATATAATTTTATAATTTTTCGTGATCTTTGAACTTTGACCTTGTCGTGATTTGTAAGGTGTCACGTAAATCAGTTTACGAGCAGATATTTTTGTAGTCGCAAAATCCACAATGCACCGAAATATGCTTTAGATATGCTAATTGTTACAGATTTACTATCGGTGAATCCTGCAATGTCTGTGGCAGCTTGTAAACCCTTCCTTCCACGACGTGGAAAGACAGGACACTTTCAACTACGCTGTCAGACCTTTTTGAATTTACTATCTATTTTACTTGGGCATGATACATTGACTGATAATCAAATAGGAGAAACATCGCACCAAACGTTAATGCCACAAGGAATCTAGAATATTTTTTGAAGAAGTTTTTATTTTGTTTCTGGTTTTGGTTTCTGGAAGATTTCAGTACTACCGTTAAAAGCCTATATTCAGATGCTGTATAAGAATCCGGGAGAAGGTGAGAGAGAAAGGAAATACGTCAGGATTGGTACCATTTTCGTTGGGAGAAAACAGAAACGGCACAGAAACATGTGCATGTCATGGAAAGAATGGAAGGTATATAAGCTGATGTGCCGTCAGTGACTATATATTGTTGCTCATTTGAGTAGATTGGAAGAAAACTGTAGTAGATGCTACATGATTGACTATGATTGAGTCTCTGAAGGCCGTTACTTCACGAGTGCCTGTACTCCTCCAACGGGTAGCAATGAAACAATGGTAAGAACGAGCAAAGAGACGCCGTTTAACGCCTGGGATAGGCAAACATACTGAAGTTTGGAGACGGCCCTTGAAATTAGCAATATTCTGACGCATGTTTTAGAAGCCTCTGAAACACAGAACAGCTGGGAATAAGTGATGGAAACTAAATCAGCTCGATAGAGCGATACATGCCACAGATGAGGTAACAAGTAGCTTGTGGTAGAGAATGGGTGAAAGGAGAGATGAGTGCAAAGAGAATAGGGACTGCTACTGTGTGCAGACTAAAAAGCGTATGCAGGTCGTGTATACAGTGCCTCCTGGGGTGTAATGGTCGCACGTTGCCCCTGTTTGCTGCGGCGTGTTTTATCGCTGATCTTTGTAATATTTACGCGATTTCTCTTTGTTTTCCAGCGATTTTTCTATAATTTTCGGTGCAATTGGAGGTGTGGTACTGCCTAGCATTCTGTTTGCTTTTGGTTATGTGCATATCATCTAAGGCATTAACGGACTGCCTTCAAATAGCAATTAGCGTTCATCATACTTATGCACCATTCCACCCTCATGATGTTCCTATGCTTGTTTAAGTTTAACCGCTAGTCACATTCTAGTTATTTACTAATGCACACATTTATCCGATTGAATCTACAAATGTGGACAGATTGAAGTCATGTTTTGGTTAGATTTTGGTGAATGTAGGAAAAATTACGCAAGACAATTTCCACATGAGAGGGTTGTCCATTCCTTGTGTTGTTAGTTTTCTAGGCCTCTCCGCTCAGCAGCAGGGAGATCTGACATACAAGTCTCCAAATTTCTGTTTTTAAACACAACAATATTTTGGAGCGGGGCTACGGGAACGTGCATATTTTGAACTCCAACTCGTGGGTTGGTCACCATGTTCGTTTGGGCCGTCTCGTGCTTAGGCTCTTTGTTGGCTAGTGACCAAGGCGATCTAAATAACAGGCCTGGACAACATGCAGCTGGAGGCCACG
>JAAAKL020018231.1:0-10313 GCA_010016065.2 Carybdea cf. marsupialis auct. non (Linnaeus, 1758)
AGTTTCAATTAAAAACAGCTGAAAACTTGTTAAGACTGGCTGGTCAAAGTCATTTCTGATAGCGTTTGGTTATTTTATCTTTCTTCCTTTATATATTTCTTCCTTTCTATGATGTTTAGTCTTCATGTAATAATCGCACACCGTTTCTCAGCTTATGCTTGATATTGTGTTGTGCAATAATGTACGGGTTTGGCTATATATAGACCTATACAATAACAACCCCTCACCATACCTCTTACACGACAGCTCCACCTTCATCTGCTGATGCTTATCTTCGCAGACCATTGCACGAAAAATAATGAGTCGAAGCTCATTTTTCTACTCCTCCCCTCCTGACAATACGTATTGGTTCCATCTTACCTAAGTTCAATTCGCTTCTTCTTCCAAATTTAATTTCACTTATTACGTATTTTCACAGAATTATTTTTTAAGTTTTCTAAACTGCTATCAATCAAGGTCCTGTTAAATATACTCAATTTAAGTTCATAACTGCGAGAATGAAAAGGCTTTTGTTGCCTTTAGGAGAATTATACAGTAAGAGGGCATTCTATTCTGACCTCTGTTTCTTTTCTCTCCCTTAGTAAGCAGCATTATATCACTTGGGGCCACTCTATTACGGGGGGTGACAACAATAGCCCTTCCGATATTTTATACCAGCAAAACCCCCCTTTGATAAGCAACGGGAACAATCTCTCACCGTATCTCCTGATAAGCACATAGACATGCCCTGGATAGACGTAAGAAACGGGAGCTCCGCGGTAAACTGTTTCTCATCTATCCCTAATGGTAGATGAGCAGTAAATTACTCGAGGAAGCTGAAGACCCGTCTCATGTCGTCAACCAGTAGTCTCTCATCGCAATCTCTCATCGCACCTCCTGGTAAACAGTTCCTAGTGAAGCTGGTACAAGGCACTTTTTCATATCAATAGATTACCGGTAGTTAACTAGGCAATCTCAGTGATTTCTGTCATCCCTGGGAGCTGAGTCTCTCTTGGGGATGCATCTGCTTATAGGTACGATGAAAGAATGGAATAGCGTAGTCAGTTCGGCGGCCTATGGGCTATTGCTATCTTTTAACCGTACCTCTTGATTTGCCGAGAGGCATGCCCAGGGGGAGACATAAACACACAGGGGGCCAGAACCCCTCAACTTGCAAATGCCTTACTACAATCCTTTTTAACAAAGTACACTCAACATTAAAAGAACCTCAAAGTTTGGTAAAGTGCCTCCTGATAAGCACAGAGACCCCAAGAAAACGTAAGGTGGCTGGCTAAACCCTTGATGATACAAAGCTTCATCTTTATACGAAGAGAAGCAGATCTAGTAATACGAGGGCAGAAATAGCATGCTCTGTAGTTAAAGCCCGTCCTCCAGCTGAACTGTTTATCATCGTGGTGGTGCATGGCTGTCACTAACCTTTCAATAGGCACGGTGTTGAAAGCTACAGACAAAAATAAACGTTTCTACAGCCCAAGCCAGAGGGAAGTACGGTTTTATTGCAGTTCTTTCCGTCAGACCGTTACTTTACTGTTTTCTTCTCCGTTATTTTCCGAATATCAGTGACAATGATCATGTAATTCAATGAGAACTTGAATCCCCTTATTCTTTGAAAACACGCTTTTGGTGTAAGATTTCTTAACTGGGTAACTGCCGTGTCTGAACATGTTGTTAACTCGAGCAGGCAGGTATCCTGTAGCAGCAAACAGAGTTGGTACTTGAGGAGGCTAGCAAAATGAACATCTTTGATGTAAGAAAATTTTCAATACAACTATAGCCTCGGCAGCCTAAATAAGCTGTGCCTTTCTTGTGTACTTAATAGATCAGAAAGTTGACATCAGAGCTTTTCAAAACAAGGCCTGAAGACAATGAACTCGGCCTACTACATTAGGTGTCAAAAGACCATAAAAGCACCTCTGCCAGAGCAGAATAAAAGAATTCACTTATCACTTGCTGTTATTTGAAGAACGTAAACGAGCCTTCTCTCGAAGGTAACGACACTTTTCTCTGCTTTTTAGCAGCAGAAACTTGGTGCTTATGATCCCTACAATATCACTCATTCCACAAGTAACTGGTATCTCGGATCGCCGGTCAGAAATCAGAAAACACAATTTTACGCGCGAAATCCTACAAGTTCATTGGCAAGGACTCCATTCATTCAGAACTAACACTCATCTAAAGAATTCGTTACCAGCCAATCATAATCTTCTATTATTTCCGCAGCTGCTACGACGAACCAATCACAGTCACTGACATTTTTTTTGTTTTTATCATTATGTAAATGAACGTAGTAGTCTCTCGATAACCTCGTGGCGACTAAAATTTTTTTCTGAGCTCAAACATAAACTGCTTCGTAATTGTTGGAACGCCCATCTCGGAAAGTGTATGTTCTTAGCAGAGTTAGACTGTGGATTGCATTTCTTTTAGAATATAAAGATGCCAGATGCAGAAGCAATGCACGAAGATGATTGTGAATTTGAGTCGCTTACAAAATGCCGATCGTTGTCTACATCGTCAACCGACTCTATTTCATCAACAGAGTCAACTGAGCGACGAATTGAGATCGATATGGATGGAGTAAAGGAACTTTTTCAAGAATACGATACCATGGAAGGAGACGATATACCTTGTCTTATATGTGGTAAGCTTATCTATCCCTCGTTTATTTTTCTGTTTTAGTGCGGTGGCCATTAAAGAGTGTTCGCATGTAGGATATGTGTCTTCCCTTACGACTGTGTTGACATTGGCCTTAATTTGCCCTTGTTCAGTTGCAGGAAGTAGTTGTCTCCAAAACTCTGTAAACTGTCAATATAAGTTACAGTTTTCAGTATTCAAGACCCTGTTCGATATTCAAACACTTTTAGGTGATGTTGGCATCGGACATGTTACTATCTTCTTGTGCAAGTCTGTGTATTCAGGTCTGTTTACGCAAACGAGTTCATTGAGCTTCTGCTTGCAGCGGAAAATCTATGTTCTACTACTGTACAAGGGAGGATGGTGTGCCACTTGCTTTACCGTTGCTACTCGACCTCACGAATGTTTTGGTGAACTTTGAATATTATTTAGTGTGTGTAGCATATGTTAGTTGAAAGCCTCGTTTTTTCGGTGGCGTATCGTGTATGTCACTCACTAGAATCTGTGTCATTCACCTTCACCTTTAGTCAGCTTCATAAACATTGAGCCGGTCTTTGTTAACACAGCCATTTCTGTTCACATCATATTTACTGTACACACTTCAGTTTTAATTCTGAGGAGAGGTAGAGTACATTTTCAGTTGCTTCTTGTTTATTGATGTCTCAAGTGGGCGAATTGCTTCGTTCGTTTAGTATCAAGTTGGTTGACTCATTAACATCGAGAGCGTCGTCAAAAATGCAGCCGATATTGTAATGTAATACCAGACAGTCCCTAGAAAATACTTTTGTATCCATCATCTTTCAGCATTATATTCCGCACGAAAACCCTCGTTTTCAACACGTCTCCGATATGTAATGAAAATAATTACCGTACCAGCCTATATTCTAACATTAGCCATTTTGATGCTTTTTTAGGAAAACACTACAAGAGTAAAGTCTGCGTCAAGAAACACGCCTGGGAACACAGCATATATTGGGAGATGTTTGATGGATTAAAAAAACAGCAACGAGTACTTTCGATTCAAGCAGCTATTATTTTAGCTATTAAATCTAATCCTTCGTTGTCGCTCCTTCTAGTCACATCCCCAGGCGGGACAAAGAAAAAGGACAAAAAGGCCAAACCCCTCAAGAGGCAAGATAGTGGAACAGTTAGTCCTAGAAAACGTAGTAGAGAGGAAATGTTTAGCTCCAACAAATTTGAGTCGCACGATGAAAGTATGAAATGGGCACGACAAGAATTGTAGAGGGAGACCCCAGTTAAAAAAAATGTAGGCACTGTAATGAGATTACTTCTGGATCGAGTTACATTTGACAGCCCGACTATTGGGAACATATTGAGGTAAACTTTGTGAAAATAGTGTTATTGTATAGAATTTCATTCAAGAATGTAATTTTATTGATATCATCAATGCCTGTATATAGACTGTAGATGCATATGTTACTCTTTGAAAAATCGTTGGAGATTGATTCGGAAAGAAGTTCAATGATGAGGTCCTGGTCACTCAAGCCGAACGAAAGTATGAACGTTGGTAAGTTGTGAAGACCTCACAGGAATTGAATTAGGAGGTGAGATGTTCTCGCTGCTGCGGGACACGGAATGTTGTGGATTTTGGCGTCTTGATGCTGTGAGCATTTCGCCACTTATGGATGACATAACCCGTTTTTAGTCTGTAAGACAGCATGTTCAATGGCGGGACTGATGTAAATATGAGATTGAATTTTTCTTTATAGCTTGCTGTAGGATCCTTTAGTCATTCGACGAATGGCCTGTCAGTAATACCTCTCTAGGATTAGTGATCGTAGCGTGAATATACTGTTAAGGGGTAAGTTTGCGTATATTATTTCAAGCCCTGAAGATTCGTGATGTTTTATGTAGCACCACTAAATAGAAAACCGAGCTAAGGTAACCCTGGACATCGACCAGCAGTAAGAGATGTAATCTTAAACATTTTTGCTAGAAAAACGATACTGTCTTTGGGTCACATGATGGACTACTCGGGGCGAACGGCAAGTCCATCAGCCACAGTAAGGTTAGTAAGCAGAAATTGTGGTTCTGCATTTGGTTTTTTTATCCGAGTCTCGGGTAGGTATTTAGTTACACTTCTAACTAGCCAAAGCCCTTTTTATTTTACGGTGTTTTAAACCCCATTTATCCTCGTGGTTGTTTCTGACTGATTTGCATGTCTTATGAAGGACAAGAAGGCCTTATCACACTGTACCTTCCTGTTACCAGCCCACAAGACGATGCAGGCAACCAAGTAATGATATACCTGACCCTTGAAAAAATTCATTAACTAAGCCACTCGTACTCTATGCTGATAAACAGCTCGAATTTGTTACGTGGCTTGTGTTTCTGAACTGTATCAGTTTAGAACAGTGTTTTTAAAAAAGCAAAATACCGATGTTGCCTTATCTTGTGAACGCGAAAAGATCTTCAACGGCCAGTGGGCCAGGAATAGGCTAAGAAGAAATATTGGAAATCCTCTTAAAAGCTGAAAGCTAACAGATTAACACGATCCATGTTCCGCATTTCAGCGCATTATTAAAGCGAATATCGTCTCGTTTTGTGTTATTGTTAGTCAGTGAGGGCGCTTTGTGGAGGGCAGGGCGCTGGTGCTACCTTCAAACCGCATCTACTTAGTTTAGCCCTACAATAGGCCGAGCTGGTTCTGTGCACGATTGTCTTCTGCTCAGGTCAGTCGGTGTTTCATTGTAAGTTTATTGCAATACCTGGTATTTAATGTAACAGGTAGACCTGCATGGCCTTTTCGGGGTTTCTTTGATCAAACTTGTAATCGAGGGTGAATCACTAAAAAAAAATCACGTACGCATCTGACGAAAATAAAAATAGAGGAATCAAAGAAAAGATAAAAAATCAATGGAAAAGTCAAAAATCAAGGGGGGAAAGTGAGAAATATTTTAAAATATCAAAGAAAAATAAAAAAATAAAAAAACCCTCGCGTAACATATTCTCAAGAGTGATTTACACCTCGGATTTGATAATCTCTCGTCAGTAGATTGGAGAGGGGGGGGGGGGTAGTTTGTGGCCACACAATATTTTAAACGAGATACACCTCTTCTATTTTTACCACCTTAAAATTGGTCTTTTTCTTGTTTAAGCGTTAGGATCGGCTGTTCCTCTCCATTTCATCAACCGACTTTGCTGCAGGTTTTGAGAACTCTCGGAGCAATGCTGCGGGATGCCTTGGTCCATAGATAATTCGTCTGCAGCTCTTGCCCCTCCCCTGTGGGCCGGTTGGTTTACCTGAATAAATATCAAGGACAGTTTGCAACTGAGAATCCTAACGCAATTGCGAATTGAGTGTTGCGATTATGGGTGTCGTTCATATTAGTTAACAAAATAACATTTTCCCTTCCCCCACACCCTTTTAACATGGGTTAGTACTCTCGATTGCAATCTAGAATGTACTTACTGGCAGGTGCTGCCATGCTTGCACATGGCACAATTCTGTAAATGTTTTTCAGCTTAATGTTTGAGCATTGAAGTCAGTTGTAAATTTGACTTTATATGTATATGAGGAACGAAGGCAATAAAGAACTGTTAGGGAAGAGTTTAGCTATTGTGGCAGTTTCTTGGTAAAGGACTAACCATTGCGTACGCCAATGCTTACCTTGAAAGACACCTACATGGAATGTGGCGGGAGCGTTGCTGTTGGGGGAGGAGCGGGCACGTCTTATGTCTCCCCTGGGGATGCCTCTCTGCTTATCAGGAAGTACGATGAGAGATTGCGCTCAGTTGTGTTGCGAGGTCACTAAAGGCAAGCGAAGATTAACAAGCGCGAAGCAGCAAGATTTGAAGATAAGATATAATCCGTCGCAATCGTTCTTTGATAATCGAGATATCCTAACTTTGACTACAGCAATAATAGAACTTACATGTATATAAATGTACGTATAAGCCCCAGATGTTCCTTGATGTCGGTCGGATTTGATTTGCAAGTTCTCAATTCTCATTGTGTTTCACCCCGTTTCGTATCGTGGTGGAGACGGCAATTCTTGGGCCAAAGATGATGATTTATATTTAGATTATTCCATTTCTTGCTCTTGAAATGCGCTGGCAATAGAGGACTCGCTTTTTTTCTCGGATCGATTCTCTGGATCCCTCCCGTTATTATTGCTTCCGTTTTCCTTACCCGATCATATCTCCTGAGTCGTCTTTCATACAGTTTCTTTGATCATTCATCGATCATTCTATGTATGGGCCAGTTATTTGGTTGTGTTTATTTGTGTGGAGTAGAACCCACCTCTCTCTGTCATTTTCTGTGTCCTTGTATGCCCTCCCACAATCCAAACGTTAGTCATCATAAAACGTGGCAATTTGCCCAATGCGGAGGAAAAGTGATGACGTCACAAATCAAAAGTTATGGAAATAGGACGATTCGACTCCAGATACCTGAAGACAACCCTAGAATAGGCTGTTTCGCAAAATACGAGACCTGTAATGTATGTAATGTTTAAACTAGAGGTGTTCGAAATTATAAAATCTCTGGTCAAAACTCCGTAAATTTTGCTTGGATCCTAACGTCAGGATCCAGCATCAAATAACAAGGTTTTGTTAGGGAGATTTAAAACTTTGAAACCTAATATCTCGGTGTTGGGAAAAGGCAAGACTCTCAATTTTGGCCATTGACGTTCTTACTAATAGGGCTACTTAAATGTTGAGTATTTTCCCCGTAATTCAAAAAATTTTAAAATCGTGACGTCACACTTTCCCTCCGCATTTCTTCGGACGGTCGCTAGGCACTAGTTCGGCGGCAGTGGCGGTTTCTGGGGAGTACGGGGGCCCATTGTCCAATAACGTTGGCGAGGCATATGACGCCATTCATCTACAGCAGTTAAGGGATCACTGCAGGGATGCTGCCCTGGATGCACTGTGTGTCAGTTCGAGTTGGTGTAGTTCTCACGTCCACGAGATAATTTTGGGTAGTTCGACAAATACTATTTCGTTAGCATTGAGGCGTGGAGCATTGGGCTGCAGCCCAGTTGACCTTCCGCTCTAGCCGCCACTGCTGAGTAGTTTGTTTCAAAGTAATACAATGTTTTACGATCAGTGAAACACAGCCTCACCTCTCGCTTACATCGATCAATCGCTATAAAGTTGATAAATTTCAAGGCGGCGATATTCTGAATTGCACGCCGATAAGCAATTGTGGCGTAAAAGTCAATACACCTAAACCAAAAATTGAAAAGTTTACGTTCTCTAACGTCAGCAGAATCCGATGGCATCATGATGATTTGTATCAAATGTCCAAACGCGTAGAAAGTCTCGAATATTAATCCCGTTAAGTTTTAAAACACATCATACCATCAAAGTAGGCGTTGCTAGGTGGGCGGAACTTCATAGATCCTATTTGTGAGTGACTTAGATCTTTTGAAGCAAAATCCATGTAATTAACTCCCCCCACCCCTCAGTTACATTTTTGCTTGACGTTTCTTTAGATGTGTGGTGCTCAGAACCTGCTCCAAGTTTACGAGTTATAGAAGGCGTTGATCGCAGGGACGAGGTTTCTTTGTGGGCAGGGTGCCTCCAACAAATACGGTATGAGGTTATTACCTCTCACTGTTTTATCTAGGTTTGATTGTGCCTACAAAGTATCGTGCAGGCCTTTCGTATGTCAAGTTGAGACGTTTTCGGAGTGTAGTGAGACACATTTTTTGTGAAAGGGGCAAAAGCAGATGTCCGAGATTTCTTGTGAGTGGTTTGCCCCTCATGCAAAACCCGCATTCTCACTCCTTACTCGAAAGTGATTTTTCTCATCCCGCACATCTAGCCAAAGGGCGCAGCGAGGGGGGGCATGGCCCCCACGTTTGGGCTAAAAGGACCTGAATGTATGATTTGTTTTGATCTTATACCCGGATTCACTATGCTTATGCTCTAACAGCTTTAATACAACCTATGTATAAATAGAAACCATAGTCGGCTGCCTCATTTTTTTGGAGCGTGCTGCGACATATGGAACTCTGGACAGGTAGCATAAAAACTTGGTCTATCAAATGGAATAGTGTAACTTATTGAGCAAAAAATGGAGCCAGACTGACACGAGTAAAGCCCCATGGTGTAACTAAAGGCTGCCCCCTATATTTAACAGCGGATTATAAAGCAAAGCTCTTGTAAAATGTTTGGGGAGCGTCAAAGTGCGGCGACAAGTAGATCTTAAACAAGTAGAAGGTGCGCAGCAAATTGGAGAATCGCGACGGGGTGGTAGTGAGTAAAGAAAACATTCAGAAACCAAAGATAAACGTGTGTTTATGTATCGATCACGACAGGATAGTCTTGCTCAAGATGTGGATATTGTATCGCATTACTGTTAATTGGATACCGAAATAACATTTCAAGTGTCCTGCTAATATCAAGATATATCATCAAGGCGGTTTACTTTTATAGGATTTTTGTGTGGGATACTCCATGAAATTGGAAATAACTTCGGCGTGGTGTACCTGTCAACATAAGCTAAGCTGCATTTTAGTGTATTCTTACGCCGTATGACAAGAGACATCGTCAAGCACCTGTCTGGAACATCCGAGCTGATATCAACGTAATATCTCAAGTATCGGTCCTCTTTGCAGGCCAGTAATAACAAACTAGTTGCAGGTAACCATCGATGATGATCCCAAAACTTGATTTTGTGGATTTGACATTATTTATAAGACAGTGGTCGTAGTCAGAAGTTCGATATATCCTACTTGGATATATAACTTCCGTCGTACAGTTTATCGGTACTTGAAAACCTTTGAACCAGCTTTTTCTTTCTTTAATCATAAGATACCAAAGCCTCCATAATCTCGTCGATTATTGAAATTTTCAACATCCGAATGAACTTTAGCTTGTCTGCTACGTATGCTTTCTCCGTAGAGTTAAATTCGTTGTTGGTTGTTTTTTGATACGATACCGATAACAATATGTCGTTGGAAAATAGGTCACACCGCCAACTATCGAAAGATATGGTTCCACCAAACGCATGCTATTTAGAATCAAGATGGCAGGCATCGAGACCTCCATTGATAAAAGAAAGACACCAGAGTTGTTTTTGGTAGCCAGGTGTGTTGAAAGAGAAAAATGGGAATTTTTCTTTTAAGCCCGGTGTGACCTTTTTTTATCGTTATCATTATCGTTCCTGGTGTGACCTGGGCCTAAAAGGTATTTTGAAACCAAGGAACTTTGATGATCTTGGTCGCCCTCTGCGAGTTTACGTTTACGTTTACGTTCCCTTTGTGGAATTTTGGGAGGCCTCTCTGCTTATCAGGTAGCATGAAGAGATTCCTTATCACATCATATATTACTCAGAACCAAATGTGTGTACGTTTGCAACATATTTGCTTTGCTGTGAGTAGCCTATTCCAGAACTGTACCGAACGATTGACCCCCCAGTTACATTATTTTACTGACCATGCAAATGCTAGTAATAACTGAGGAGTGTCATCTGTACTCCTATAGTGAAAAGTTGTAAGACCACCGAGTATCAGTGACTCCCTGATGTTCACTTACCGCAACTGAAGAGAGTAAGAAAAATTTGTGTATATCATTTGGTTTTTACTGACGTTACTACGACATCAGTTTATAGTCGTTCCTAGTTATGAACTTGAGGTACTGCCCCCCCCCCCCCCCCCCCCCCCCCCCCCCCACCCCCCACCCCCCCTCTCCACACCCCACGCCTCGCGCTC
>JAAAKL020018232.1:0-10312 GCA_010016065.2 Carybdea cf. marsupialis auct. non (Linnaeus, 1758)
CTCTAACAAAACCTTGTTATTTGATGCTGGTTCCTAACGTAAGGAACCAAGGAAGATTAACAGAGCTTTGACCAGAGATTTCTGATATTCATTATATACACTACAGGCCTGGAATTTTGGGAAACAGCCTATTCCACGGTTGCATTTAGATGTCTGTAGCCAGATCGTCTCGTTTTAAAAAACTTTTGACTTGTGACGTCATCACTTTCCCACCGCATAAAAACATATGTACGAAAGTACCAAGTAACGTAACAATTGGTTACTCTTTCTGACGTACAATCAGGACATAAAATACATGTTGGCACAGTATTATGATGATCTTATTTCAGCATCGTTATTCTTATATTGCGACTTGGTATAAATACACGTATTTTCCAAGTTTCCAATTCAGTTGCTAGGTATCCGCCCTAAAATATAAACCGACGTCTCGTGTCACTTCAACATTTCTGACGTTGTGTTGATCTTCTCGAATCCGTAAGTTAGTTGCATCTATTTTTCCTATCACTCTCCCCACACTTAGGTATCTTATTGCTCATACTAGTATCTACAATTTTATCTTCTTAGTTTTTGCAATGTTTTGATTCTCAAACACTTTTGTCGTGTTTGCCCATTTCAGTTCAAGGTATTTTCTTATATTGTTTGAATCTGTTCAAAGGGAGCTGATACTTTGCATAGCGTATTTTTGTAAACGCATCGCACAGCACTGCTTCGGAGCAACTTAATAACTTCGTGTGTTATACATGATAGATAGCCTACTATTTGTAACCTTGAACAAACGACCGTCGCATGAAAATTAGGCATTTTTAACCCAAGCTAATGTAGCCTGCAAGGAACCAATCAAAATGAAATTCGTAAGTCAAATAACATTAATCAAAACGTCATTTTCAGGCCCTCGTCGCTTCATTAATCGCAGCTTTCAGACGACATATCTCTTTTGATATGGAAATAAACTGTAAAGCGATGTCGTCAATTGAGTGGCTGAAGATGTTTGTTTTAATTGCAAACGCATGCAAGCCTCGTTTCAAAGAATACAAGCCTCGTTTCGAAGAATGCTAGCCTCGTTTTGAAGAATGCAAGCCTCGTGTATCATCCTCTTTACAGCTAACATTTGCAAAAATTAAATAATATGAGAATAATCCGTCCGTTCGTGCAGAGTCCAAGACAAGGCATAAATTTTTGTCTAAATCGAGAGACCTAAAAATACTCCCTAAAAATCGCTACAAAGAAATCTTAAGCAATAACAGTGACACCGGTATATTTTCAAACCCAGATATTGAAGAGCAAATATATTGTGTGTCGTGTAAATGGAATCGGAAGATCCGAAATAATTGCTCGAGCTGAAAAAATAACACAACAGGAGTGGTAGATCTGTTTGTGATGTGTTCACATCACAATATGGCATCGTCCAAACGAATGGCAAGGCCATTGACCAATTAAACGAGATTCAATTGAAAATAATATATGGTTGAAGTACGGATTTTAATGGTCAGACACAGTGGTCCGGTCCTAGTTCACCAAATAAGGTTTGAGGTAAGATTGAGTTGCCACACGAGGTCCGAAAAATGAATACATGCAATGCTGGGGTACCTGATCAACATTTGACCAACGGATGGAGTGACGCCCCATACCTACCTCAGATGTGGTAATCCATGATAATAACAGGGAGTATTTATGTATGTGTATATGATTGTATGTGTATATGTTCGTATGTGTATATGTTTGTATGTTCTTCTTCGGGCGGTGACCTCCCTGGACTCATTGAATTCTGACGACGAAAGGTAAGTCAAGCCGGAGTTGATC
Organism: Carybdea cf. marsupialis auct. non (Linnaeus, 1758); assembly: GCA_010016065.2. Taxonomy (NCBI): domain Eukaryota; kingdom Metazoa; phylum Cnidaria; class Cubozoa; order Carybdeida; family Carybdeidae; genus Carybdea; species Carybdea cf. marsupialis auct. non (Linnaeus, 1758). Next base: position 1,801 of record JAAAKL020018232.1, read on the forward strand.
TACGGGCAGGGACAGGACTTCTCCATGGTGGGCCCGAACTCCATGCGATTATTACGTAAGGGTTCAAAGTTTGATATGCACACCCTCAAGCCCTGTAGAAATCATACTGAGTGAGACTGGCCCATCGGTTGTGGGTCTTACGTATCGATTTTCTTCTCCATCATTTCTTTAATGCACCATTGACGGTCTTAATCAACATACAGCTTGAGTTGATTCTCTGTTCAGATAGGAATGATTACCCAATGTTAAGACCCTCCTGAGGTAAGTCCACAGACTCAAAATTAGAAAAGCACATAAGCAGGTGTAGAGAGGGCAAGGATGCTTCAGGTGTATTAAGTTATTTTAAATGAAGCAATTCAAACGAATGTTTAGAGTAACAGGAGGAGAAAGGATACCAAAATAGCAACTGGCACTCATTTCAGTGACTAAAATTAGTAGCGGCAAAATTCAACATCGGCATTGATAAGTTGTCCGTCATTTCTATTGATAAATGTCCACTCTTTCCACTACCAAATTCTTAATACACGGAAGCTCTCCCTTGGACAAGGATACAAGGAGTGAATCTAACGAACCATAACATAGCAGTCGGTTATAAGCTGCTGATAGATCAAGGTCTGTCAAGAGTACTTCCTTCCCTATGGACGTAGGTTGCCACTTGATGATCTAATTATCGTTATCCCTTGACGTAGGACCCATCGTCGAATAAGCCAGTATGTAAAATCTTTTGTACATGACCCCGCCCCCCTCGGGGCCCCATGGGGCAAATCGATTGCCATATACTTAATAAATTCTCATTCGAAAGCCCCCTTGATTAAGCCCACATGTGAATTTTTCGGCTATAATTAAAGCTCCTTGGGGCTACTTCACGGGCTTATGGTAAGCACATTATCTGCAGAATAACGGGAAAGAGCTTCCTTCGCTTTTCTTTGCCACAAAATGGAAAATTCTCGTTTTAAACATTATTATACTACGTAGATAAATAACAGATAATTGTCATATATACATAACCAAAGACATGCTTGAAAGCTCAACAAAACTCGTTTCACCCACTGGCGTATCAGTTGGTCAGACCATCTTGATCTACTACTTCTATGAATGAGAACCTTGCTACTCGTCAGAATGCGAGCCAATCATTTACTGATACGGGTGTTCTTGACATCAACATACCTGTGATACTGGGTCCAAGGGAACTGGAGGGTGTGGAGTGTGATGGAAGGTACCCGTTTCCGATGGGATGAGGGGGCGCGTGCCCCATGGGGCCTGTAGAGGAATGAAATAGGTATTTAGAATGTGCGCCTTTCGACACCCTCTTTGATACCAATTCACTAGATACCCTTGGGTGTCAAAATTCTAATTAATTAATACTGCTAGATTCTACACAAGATAAAAACTGAAACGAAAAAATGGGAAGTGAAGGTCAACAGGTCTAAAGTACAGGGGTAAATGTTGACCTCTGACACTTTGTGTTAATAAACATGACTTGATGAGGTAGCACTGTGCCTTCAGAGTCAGTCAAGAAGCTGTTTGTCAACATAATACTTAAATAGAATTTTCGTAACAAAAAGAAAGTATAGGTTAAATGCGATGAAATGAAATAAACTAAAATCAAAGGCCGAAGGTCAAAACTACTGGCTATCCTTGTCTGCAGGGGTCCATGGATAACCTGAATCTGCTAACAGCTGAGAATGTACACCTCATGCGTATGTTTAGCACCCACAGACGCTGGTAAAAGACACAAGGATACGTAGAAGGTAAAAGTGAAGCCGGAATACTGGAAAACAAATATAAAAAACAAATACGAAAACAGAGGATAAAGTGGATGCGGTTTGCAAACCTGCTATCCTCCAAACGTAACGCAGTGTAACGCATGAAGTACATATTTATGTGTACCCAAAGGTCAAAGGTGGCGCACTATTTTATGTTGGCGTTGTATACAGATATCACTTAATGGGTCCCTACGAAGCGAAGTATAAATTGCAAGCTCTAATAATGAGTCTAAAGTACTCTGTCATACAACAATGATGCACCATCACCAGTTAAAACGAAACAGAGGAGGTCAAAGGTGAAACGAAAAAGTTGTCCTCTGGTATGTTAAGGAACCATCATTACCATAGGCAGCAGATCTTTTCAGAATGTACACTGTCTGTAAGCAGTGAGCTGTCCGTGGATGTCAAATGTACATTCGCATGTACAGGAGTGGAGCCAAAACGATATTTAAAAACAAGGTCAATTATAACAAATAAACGGTTGTCCTCTGACATTTAAAGGAATCTATACTCCCATACCATCCTGGCAAAATTACCCATGTCCATAAGGCCTTGGGCGTTGGCATCTGAAATTATGAATATTTATGGAGTAGGAAACTGAAGAAGTAGAAAACTAGAGGTCCCGGGAACTGAAGGAGTAGTGGGGTTAAGGAGTACGGGAGCTACGGAGCAGGAGACTCAAAGAGCACGAGAAAGGAGAAGACATAATCTTGCAGGGATAACTGATTCACGTTCCAGGCAATGAAGGAATAACGGACTGAAGGAACGGGAGACTGAAGGTATACGAAACAGAAGGGAGCAGGAGTAGGAAAGTGAAAGTGTAGGGCAGTTACGAAATAAGAGAGTGAGGGAGCAAGAGATAAAATAAGAGGAAAACTGAAGGAGTAGGAGAGTGAACAAGAAGAGGACTGAAGGGTCAGAAAGTTGAAAGAGTAAGGGGCCGAAGGAGTGTGACAGTGAAGGAGTATGACAGTGAAGGAGTAAAAGAATGAACGAGTAGGAGACCTACGGTATAGGGGACTGAAGGAGTAGGTGACTGGAGGAGTAAGAGATTTTGGACGCAAAGGACTGAAGGAGATTGAAGGAGTGGGAGATTAAAGTAGTAGTAAACTGAGGGAGTAAGATACCTACAGTGCAGAAGAATGAAGAAGGCTGGATGAGTAAGCGAGTTGGAGACCTGCGGACACTGTAGGAGACAACTCTATACCTCAGTTTGAGAGCAGTTACAAATGTGAGCAGACCATGTATGGAATGAACATTACAAGGATAAAAATAAAGCCAACGTTTCATGAAACAGCAGAGACGATACGATAGGAATCGGAAAAGTTGCATTGATAAACGTCATATAAAAGAAAACTTGGCGATTTTACGAAGGGGCTACAGAAATATGTATTGGTGAGCCTTCTTAACAGCTACATAGCTGTCTTGCATCCTTGTTGTCTAAATTTCTGAAGTCATAAAATGGCGATTGGTTACAAAAAGCTGAAATTTAGTGTTATATCGTTGTTGATATAAGTCTTTGAAGATTCTAACAATAGTTATAATACCAAAATGACCACTACTTGGGATTCAAATGAAGTGAATAAATTTTATCTTAAAATGATCTATATATAAAGTCTCGCTAACGTATTCAAGGTAATTAAAGAGTTCTTAAGGGAATAATAAAAATATTACAAAACTTCCCATTAACTGTAAAATAGAGAAAGAAGTTACATCCATTGGCGTAGACGGTGACAATAAACAACTCTTAATCTATGAATCGTTCTTAAATGACTTATCATATAGTTTATAGCTTAAGCTGAGTGGGTATCAATTCGGTTAGTGTTGCGTTTAATTGATAAATTATTACACAAGTAAAGACTACCTTATGAAATGTAGGAAAGGTCCTGGCTAGCCAGGTAATCATAATATAATGGAAAGACTGACACACTATCAAGGACGAAAATAGGAGGGTGAGTAATTACTGCAAGATGCTTCCTTTTACCGGGGAATGTGGAAAACGGTATTTCGCTGAAGTGTAGCTTTAATTCTCAAGGGGCTCATTTGTGAGGAGGGTGAGTGATTACTGGAAGATGGGGGTTTTTACCGGGGAATGCAGAATATGATATTTCGTTAAAGTGTACCTCTAATTCTCATGGGACTTATTTGTCACGTATTAACAATTGGAGGCTTAAAGGAAGGTGAAGGGCTGTTCGAAAGTGGGGGCTACTGGAAGACGAGTGGTTATGGAAGGTGGGGGCTTACTGTATTTCCAAAAAGGCGATAATGTGAAGGTTAGAAAATGTAGTGAAGAACTTGACCTGTGTTGTTTATTAAACACGTATTTTTATTTCACTCACATCAGGATCAAACCAAACTTGTCTGCCAGTTGTATGGTGCGCTTACAACCCTTCGTTCTGCAGTACGATGACAGAAAACTGAGAGGTTGCCAGTCCGAAATAATCAGCCTTCTCCCTGTTACTTTATATATTTCAACTTTAAATACGATATATTTAAGTCTGGTATTGTACGGAATATTATTAAATTATTCAGGGTCTCTCTGAAAACCACACCGCAAGATAGAGATTCCCAAGAAAAATTTATCAGAATGTACATGAAATATAAACAAGGCTGAAACGGATATTACAAAATTATAATTATTCAGTATGAATAATGTTCTTCTCCCTGTTACTTTATATACTTCAACTTTAAATACGATATATTTAAGTCTGGTATTGTACGGAATATTATTAAATTATTCGGGGTCTCTCTGAAAACCACACCGCAAGATAGAGATTCCCAAGAAAATTTATCAGAATGTACATGGAATACAAACCAGGCTGAAAAGTATATTACAAAATTATAATTACTTAGTATGAATACAAATTACGAAGTAGGCTGAAACGTATATCATAAAATTATAATTATTTAATATGAATATAAAAAACGAAGTAGGCTGAAATGTAGATTATAAAATTATAATCATTTAGTACGAAAATAAAATACGAAGTAGGCTGAAACGTTTATTATAAAATTATAATTATGTAATTAACAATATAATATATTATAATAAAATAAAAATGGATATATAATTATAATCTATATGTAAATATAAAATATGAACCAGGTTAAAACGTTATCTGATTAAAATAACATCATTCTTCGATCACTTTGCTGTGTTTTAATATCTACTATTAAATCAGTTGTCCTGGAGATATATACAATATTGATACGCACAGAAAAACGGTGGGTACTTGCGCCTATGGACAGTTCAGTTTGCACATTGCGTGTACATGTATGTTGTTCTCCTCAAGATGTATCCCCTAAATCTGATACTTCTTTACACAGACACCAGGGGCCGTTTCTACAGACATGGCACTGTTCTCCAAGCGCATGTGACCATCGCGGCATCATAAGTGAACTGCAGCTTTTCTGGTAACTTTAACGCTGCTATCGATTCAACAGATCGGCAGGAGGAGAGTGTTGAACAGTACCATATTCAAAGACTTTTCTCCCTGTCCTTGGGTACAACAGAGAAGTTGCAGTTTGTGATTTGGTGCCGATTTTCCTCTCCCATAACTTCTTTCGTAATTACTGCACTGAATCCTAAACTAGTGCATAATTTCCCCACACCACCGTGGCACAAAGAGCCAGCCGTTCTTGTCTTGTCTGAAGGCTACTTCTATATTTCCCTGCAAACTTGTGCTTCAAAGCAACTTTCACAAAGGGGGACAAGAGGCAAACCGTTTCACTGTCCTTTCACTACCAGGCTCCTACAAGATCCGAGGCTATGTCTTTTCCAAAAAATACATCCGATCCCACAATTTTGCTATTATGGAATCACACAAGGCACCTGTCTCAAATGTTCAACCCTAACACAAGGGAGCCCGGCTCATGTTCGTCCAAACATAGTAACCAGTCCATGCTAAAAAAAATCCACCGAGACGATACTTTTACCGGGAAATTGCAAAATGTTTCTGTATCTCGGAATGTATTTCAGCCACAATAAAGTACCAACAGTAAACTGCATATCACTTCAACATCCGACAACCAAGGTTGACATATTCTATAATTTCTTGAAAATTATCATCGCATCTTTTGATAAAAGAACACAACTTTAGTAAACTTGTTTTCATAGAGCCAATCAGAAATTATGAAAAAATGCAATCATTTTAAATATGGTAGGGATTCAGTTCAGATACAAGGGCATAAGCCATAGGGAAACTTTGCTGTGACCACTCGCTGCCTTCAACGGTTATGGGTCCAGCTGTCCATCAGATAGATCAATTACACCGAAAGTCAAATTTTGGATAAGCTTTTCAATGGAAGCATAACAGTTCAGTTCAGTTTGGTCTCACTGCTTTATACAATAAAACATGCAAATTTAACCAAAGTAGTCAAGCATGTCTCGACCCTAACATAGTCCAAACTTACTCGACTTGCTTGACAAGCATCTAAAGTTGACGCAAGCACCCCTTCGCTTGCATTTTAGTTCCATTCGTTGACACTTTTAAACTGATCTCAGGCCTTGAGGGGAGGGTTTTTTCGACATGAAAAAATTGGTATAACAGCGAAGAGCCGCCATGGCCTAGTAGTTAACGAATCGGACCACGTGCCAGAGGTCGTGGGTTCGAATCCCGTCTAGCCAGATATAAAGACTACCGGTTGGGAGAAGGCAACGGAAGACCACCCCTGTAAACATGCTCTCTGCCTAGGACATTGCTCACTCTGGATGGACAACAGGCTACGCTCGAAACGAGTATGCCACCCCTCCCCCCCCAAAAATATGATAGTACAAACTCCATAATTTGTTCACCTTTTAAAGACCATGACTTTGCACTTCAATATCAAAGGAGCACCATTTCTGACGAAAACTCTGCATGAGCTAGTTCTTCTCAAACATGTTGATATTGACATTATAATTAATCAAATCAATCTGTTGGCTTCTTAAATCTTTTTTGTCGCACAACCCAACCTAAGGCAATTGAAAACCTCAGTCTCGACACTTTACATTCCTGTTATTCTATACATGCATCTGACAGTATGTCAATCAGTTGCACAAATTCAGATGTTGGTGGTGACAAGTTCACCACCATCTTTTCAAAACATACACCTTCAAATCTTCATTACCCAGTAATGCTTTGCAACTTTTAATGAGCTTTGGACGACTTGATGGAACGGATAGCTGTCTTTCTACAGTCAAGCCACAAGGCGCTGAGAGGCTGGTGCTTAGTGCTGGATGTCGACTTCTACCGGTAAAGGTTTGGGACCTAATGCGGCAACTAGAGGCATGGAGTATATTATCATTGGGGTTCAAAATAGCCCAGTTTGTAGAGGACACGGTGTGAAAGCATGAGTCCAAGGTTCAAATCCCAGTGATGGCACACTTTCTCATTTTCTAGTACCTTTTCAAAACTCAACAAATTGTTTAATAGAGTATGAACTTACTCGAATGGGGAATGTGCGTAGGAGAAGCCATGGAAGGCGAAGGATGTTGCTGTTGCTGCTGACCATACGGTGTGTATGCATCCCCATGTGCCATAGAAGGGGGTGGCTTTGATCTCATCGGCAATGACCCTATGATTAAGAATTAAACAAGAATTCCATTAAATATTGGACGAGAGACTAGAATCAAAGATGAGGAAAAGAAAGTACAAAAACGGAAAGCGAAGGGTAGAAGAGTAGAAAGAGATGGAGAAGACAACAAACAAGCAAAGTTAGAGACAGGGACAAGATGAAGAGCATGAATATTGAAAGTCAGGGAAAGTGGGAAAATATTTTTAAAAAGTGGGAGAAAAAGGAAGTAAATAGAGAGTTAGAAAATTGAAAAATTAAAAACAATTTGAAAGCGAGCAGCCAAAAAAAGGAAGCAAACAGAAAAGGTAGAACATGAAAAAGGAAGGGCAGAAAGTAAGAGGAAGAGACCTAAAAGAAAACGACTCTTGACATAAGCAGTGAAAATACAAGGGAACTTTTCTGGTCTCTGATTTATCTTTGGGAATGTAGCAATACCAAGCCAAAAGACTTTGATTATTGAAGTCAAATTTTAAACATAATAATTGCATTTAGTTTCCTTTGTTTGGTGACATTGCAAGGGAATCCATACCATTGGCAGTTACTTGGGCGAGGCTACGTAGCTACCCCAAATAATTTTAAATCAAATAACTACAATTAGTTTCCTTTTTTGGTGACATGGCAAGGGCATTCATACCGTTGGCAGTTACTTGGGCGAGGCTACTTAGTTGCCACCACTAATTTTACTTTAAGAATAAAAACTTCCATCAGCATGTGCCTCCCCCCCCCACCAGCTGATGATGATTGCCTTCTATGTATTAATGGCTTAATATTATCTTTTAGTTACACTCCTTGTCTCCCCCTAAAGCTACTGCATACTTAAAGCCAGAAGAATCTGTTCATTGATGTTAGGATGCATTGGGTTATACCATCAGAGGAAATCTTCCATCAGCATTTGCAACCCCCTCCCCCACTCCGCCACTAGTTGATGATGATTGCCTTCTATGTATTAATGGCTTAATATTATCTTTCAGTTACACTCCTTGTCTCCCCCTAAAGCTACTGCATACTAAAAACCAGAAGCATCTATTCATTGATATTAGGATGCATAGGGTTATATCACCAGGGTAAACTTCCATCAGCATTTGCCTCCCCCCTCCCCACTGGCTGATGATAATTGCCTTCTATGTATTAATGGCTTAATATTATCTTTCAGTTACACTCCTTGTCTCCCCCTAAAGCTACTGCATACT